>VDFB02285072.1:0-45628 GCA_007258455.2 Sequoia sempervirens | reverse complement strand
GAGGATGATATATATGAGTGTTGAATTGATGGAGGATGTCAATGTGATGTGTGTTGAAATGTGAAGTGCGAAAGTGTGAAATGTAGTGTGAGCTTTAATTCCTAAGACTACTAGAAGCAGTGAGAAAAAGGTGTTTACATTCTATAGAGAGAGTGTGGATGTTTTGGTGAAGTAGTGGTGGATCTTTCTATTGCTTTGAGATGGATTTCTCATTGTAACATTCTTCTATCTTATTCTTTCTAATTTGGTAGTGAGCCATTAGCAGTGAGCCATTCTTTTCTTTTGGGTAGTGAGCCTATTGTATTCGATGTTGCAATTACTTTATATTGGGAGCTAATCCTCACCGTGGTTTTTCCCTTCTTGGGGGTTTCCATGTAAATTTAGTGTTCTCATGTGTTTGGATGTGTTTGCATTACTATTTATCATGTTTACATTCTAGTAATACATGATAAGGGTTTAATGGTTGTTAATGATTTAAGGAATAATGCAAATCTGAATGTTAATGAGGTTTTGGTGTTTTAATGTAAAATTGATTCACCCCCCCTCTCAGTTGTCTTATGCATTCAAAATTTGGTATTAGAGCAAGGTTCCTTAGAAGAAATCTTAACCGCTTGAGCTATGTCTGGGATGGCGCACAAGGAGGCTCCTCTATCTGATGGATCTGATTATGCATTCTAGAAAATCAAGATGGAATGTTTTCTTATTTCTTGGTATTTGGAGTTTGGAAGTTTGTTGAAACTGGATATACAATGCTTGCAAATGGTATGAGTACTAATGATGAGATTAAGGAATATGAGAAAAATGGAAAAGAAAGGTATGCTCTTTTGAGTGGTCTCTCTAATTCAAAACTTGTGAAAGTTATGAGTCTTAAAACTACTAGTGAAATTTGGAAAAAGCTAGAAAGTATCTATGAAGGAGATGATAAAGTCAAGCAAGCAAAGATACAAAATTTGAAGAATAAATTTGAGACCTTAAGGATGACTGAAGATGAAGATATTACATGCTACATGCATAGAGTGGAAAATTTTTTCAATTCCATCAAAGGCCTTGGAGGAAAACTTGAAGAAGAAGAAGAGGTGGTAAAAAAGGTACTAAGAACTCTTACTAAAGCTTATAGTCATAAGGTTTCTGCTATTAAGGAATTTTAGAATTTAGATCAGTATTTTAGAGATTAGTTGTTTGGTACTTGACATGCTTTTGAATTGAGAGTGTTCAGTCCAAGTGATGTAAAAATGGAGACTACTTTTAAAGTTGGAAAAGATGAGCAAAATGAGGAATCCAATCTAGATGAATTAGATGAGTTGGAAGCAAACTTTGTGAGGAAATTGAAAAAGGGTACTGGAAAATACATAGGTAAGTTACCTTTCAAATATTTTAACTATGGAAAGATTGGTTATTATGCTTCAAGATGTCCTATCAAATCTTCAAGAGATAGATTGAAGGAAAATAAAGGTAAATCAATAAAGTAAAGTTATTATGTTAGAGAAGATTCCAATATATCTGTTGATGAATCTGATTACCCTGATGATGAAGATGATGAATGCTTGTTCATGGTTCTAAATGTTGGAACCAATTCTACTAACTCTAAGAGATGTATGAAGGGAAGTGCTCCAAAAGTAGGTATGGTGACTACTTTTCATGCTAGAGAAGAGAAGAACAACTAGATCATTGACAATGGATGCTCAAATCACATGACAGGTGATAAGAGTAAGTTTGTTAAGCTTGAGAAGTTTGAAGGTGGTTTAGTTAAGTTTGGTGATGATACATTTGCTAAGATATGTGGAAAAGGTTCAATCAATTTTGATGACAAGAATAATACAAATGATGTTCTTTATGTTAAGGGTCTACGACATAATTATTTGAGTGTAGGATAAATGTATAGCAAAGGATATAATCTTGTATTTTAGGACAATTATGAAGGAAGAAAATATCTAGATGTGTATTGGAGAGAAACAATTCATACTGCAGTCTACATACTTAACAGAGCACAAGCAAGGACAAACAATTCAAATACTCCATATGAGTTGTGGTATGGAATAACCCCTATTATGAAATATTTCAGAGTGTTTGGAAGCAAATGATAAATCATAAGAGATGAAGAAAGCTTAGGAAAGTTTGATGCAAGATCTGATGAAGGAATCTTCATTGGATATTCTACAAAAAGAAACAAGTCTTCTTACGATGCACTGCAACAAAGGCTGAAAAAGAATTGTTGAAAGTGCAAGTGTCAAGTGGATGAATTCATGGTTGGATTTAAGGGCTTTGGGTTGCGTCCAGCCAACAGATCTCAGAAGTTGACTCAGCTCAGGATGATAAATAGTGTGGAGTCGTTTTGGAGTCGGCCTTCTACCCAAAGGGAGTAGTCTAAGCCTCCACTCACCTCCTCCGTCCCCAAAACTGGCATAAAAATGGCCAAGGGCAAAGGGAGGTGGAGCTTAGGCAGTCACAGATGCTGAATGCAGTAAATATCAGGGATACCTACGGGTTATCAAAAAAGAAAAAAAAGGCAACCATAAAAGTTTAGTGATGATAAAGGATATATAGTCGGATAAGGTCATCCTAGCATGAGGAGAAGAAATATGAAGTTAAGGAGAAAAAGAAATGTAGGTTGAGAGGGAAGAAGCTCCGGAAAAGATTCCTGGGACCCTTAACTATATGCAAAAGAAACTTTAGAGATAATGTGGTGACAAAAGAAAGGTGTGGTGACAAGAAAAGGCTGTTATATGATAAAGAACAAGTAAACTTATGTTTACTTCCAGGATTGAACTAAAATAGTGATTAAAGGATGTAAAAGATGAATATTGGATCAAGGCTATGGAGGAAGAGTTGATGTAGATTGAGAAGAATCGGGCTTGGGAACTTGTCCCAAGACCAAAAAACAAGAATGTGATTGGAACTAAGTGGATATTTTGAAACAAGATCAATGAGAGTGGATAAGTGATAAGAAATAAAGCAAGATGTGTGTAAAGGCTACTCAGAAATAGATTTTGAGGAGACATTTTCTCTGGTGGAAAGAATGGAAGCTATTAGGATGCTTTTGGACTTTGGAACACAAAGATTTCAAATTCTATCAGATGGATGTAAAGCCTGCATTCTTAAATGGTCAGTTGAAGAAGATGTTTATATTGAACAATAAGAAGGCTTTCAATTATCAAATAATCCTAATATGGTATGCAGATTGAAGAAGGCATTATATGGACTCAAGCAAGCTCCTAGAGCTTGGTATACAAGATTGGATAACTACATGCTGCAATAATGATTGAATAAAGTTACCACAAATAGTAATCATTCTTTAAGGTTGAAAAAGATTAAATATTGATTGTGGTTGTGTATGTTGATGAAATAATCTTTGGAGGTAATGAAAGTATGTGCAAGAGATTTGCAAAAGAGATGCAAAAAGAGTTTGAGATTGTTATGTTTGGGGAGATGAATTTCTTCCTTGGAATCCAAATTAATCAAACGAAGAAAGGGATATTCATTTCAAAATCTAAGTATGTCAAGGAAATGTTGAATAAGTTTGGGATGGAAGACTCTAAATTGGTATGTACTCCTATGGTTATTGGTTGCAAGTTGAGCAAGAATGATGAACCTCCTAAGGCTGATTAGAACAAGTACAGATCAATGATTGGAGGACTACTCTATCAAACTGCTACTAGACCTGATATCATGCATGTAGTTTGTCTTGTGGATAAATTTCAAGAAGATCCCAACGAGTCACATGTGGCAGCAGTAAAGAGGATATTTAGATACTTGAAAGGTAATCCAAAACCTGGTTTGTGGTATCCAAAGGATACTGATTTCTCTCTAAGTGCTTATACATATGCAGATTGGGCAAGTTGTGTGGATGATAGAAAGAGTACAAGTGGTGTTACATTATTTCTTGGTAATAGGTTGGTGTCTTGGAAAAGAAAGAAGTAGGATTTAGTGTCATTATCTATTGTAGAGGTGGAATACATTATTGCAGCATCATGCTGCACACAAGTGTTATGGATGAAGCAAAATTTGAAGGATATCAAAATAGTATATGATGAACCTATTTCTATCTTATGTGATAATACAAGTGCTATTAATATTTCAAAGAATTTCGTAATGAATTCAAGGACAAAGCATATTTCAATCTAGTAGATCACTTTTTGAGAGAGAAGGTTGTAGAGAATGAGGTGAAGTTGGAGTATGTGCTTGCTAAGGATCAAGTTGTAAATATCTTCACAAAGACTCTTCCTAAGGATACTTTTGAGTATCTCTAGGAGAAGCTGGGGGTTATTGCCACTCCTTTCAATTAGATGCATAAGGATATGTATCATTCCAGTGGATTTTAAGACCCATCCCTTGTTTTGGACTAATGTTGGTGGCTACCTCTCAGGGGGAGTAGGTAGTAGTATTGTTGGTTGTTGCATTTAGGGGGAGTAAGAGTTGTCATTGTATGGTATGTGTAGTAGTTTTTGATTGGTGTAGTTTTTGTAAAAGGGAGTGTGCAAGAAACATGATACAATAAAATGAAATGATAGTTGCATAGTAGTTGTTGTCCCTTATAGGTGTTGCCTTTGAGGGAGAGAAAGTATGTTTGTTTGATGTCAAAGGGGGAGAGAGATACAAGTGTGTTTCCCTTTGCCATTGATGTCAAAGGGGAAGAGAGAGATAACTAAAAAACCTTATGAAGTAAGGAGGAGAGAAGAGAGTTGATGCTTGTGTAAGGGGGAGCAATGTGTATTGTGGTGTAATATATGAGTTGGTGATCATAGCTATTGTTATTTTTTTTGTTGATGGTTTTTGCATGTGTTTCCATCAATGAAAAAGGGGGAGATTGTTGGAAGTATGAGTAGCTCGTGTGTTGTCATTGATGTCAATAGTTCTAGGTTATTGCATTGATGTCAATAGGTTTGTGAGGAGTTTTTTGGAAGTCTATGGAGATGCTTTGATTGGCTACATTATGTTGTCATTAGTAATATCACTGATGTCAGCCTCTAGTGTTGCTTTGATAAGCATGTGTTGGTGATGTTCAACCTCTTGTATGGTTGAGATGCTATAGAAGTGTTCTAGGTGATGAGTTTGTGTTTGTAGTGCTCGGTTTCAGAGTGCTTTTGAGAAAATTTGAAGAAAAGAGAAAACAATATGGTTGAGAGGTATTTAGTTAAGTAGAGTGGTGTTTAGTGTTTTTCTCCACATTTCTTCATGATTGAATATCTTCTTGTGTGGTTTGGATATGTTGATTAGAGGTGTTCATAGGTGCTATATCTAGAGTTTCAAGTTCTGGATCATTGTGCAGAGAAAGTTGTGTTCACCAGTGTAAACTATGTTAGTAGTGTTGTCTGGGAGGAATGTTTTTTCTCTACATTTCTCTATAGTATGGTTTCTAGTCTTGTGGATTTGAGGGTGTGCTTATATTTCTCATATCTATCTTCAATCTAAGTTGTTTAAGTTTTGGTGTTCCACAAGGTTAGTTTCAAGTGTTGTAGTGTGTGGAAGGCTAACTGGTTTTGGAGAATGGATATGTTCTTTTGGTGTATGATGATGCAAAGGAGTTGTTGGATTTCAGGGTGTTGATGGAATATTTTAGATTATGTTAAAGTGTTGTGTGTGGTCTGCAAGTCATCTTTAGATCGAAGGAAGTGTGTACTTAATTGTTTAATGGTGTTAACCTAGGTTCGACTGACCTTGGGTGTTTTCACTAATTGCGGATATGATTTGGTGTTTGTGGAAGTATGGCATGTCATGTATGAGTGGATTTGGGTTTGAGTTAAGGTGTGTTGTGGTCCACCTTCATTCCTTTCCACCATGGGAATGCTTTGGTGCCAACCTAATTTGAATTTGCATGGTTGAGGTACATAGCCGACCTTGTGAATTATTTTCAAGGTTGAGGACAATATATATGAGTGTTGAATAAATGGAGGATGTGGATGTGATGTGTGCTGAGATGCGAAGTGCAAGAGTGTGAAATGTAGTGTGAGATTTAATGCCTAAGACTACTGGAAGCAATGAGTGGAATGTGTTTACATTATACAAAGAGAGTGAAGATTCCACCCAACCAAGGGTGAGCTCTAAAGGAGTCGGTATTGTATTTAGTGTTGCAATTACTTTATATTGGGAGCTAATCCTCACTGTGGTTTTTCCCTTCTTGGGTTTTCCACATAAATCTGGTGTTCTCATGCGTTTGGATGTGTATGCATTATTGTTTCTCATGTTTACATTCTACTAATGCATGATAAGGGTTTAATGGTTGTTAAGGGTTTAAGGAATAATGCAGATTTGAATGTTACTGAGGGTTTTGGTGTTTTAATGTATCACTAATTCACCCCCCCTTTCAGTTGTCTTGTGAATTCAACAAATGGAGTATGTATGACCAAGTTATGGGCCTCTAAAGTTTGCCTCCAAAATGAAAACTACCAAAGGAGAGGGGGGCCAATAGGAGCAGGTTGTTGATGACCATTTGGCCATCAATTTTAAGATAGTAAATACTAATGGTTGTTTAAACATCAAATTTAACACAGTGTTTGATGACAACCATCTAGCCATTAAATTTAACACAGTGTTTTCTAATGGTCATTTGGCCATCAAATTTAAGATAGTCATGCAAAAAAGCTAATTTTTTTTCCTGCATGAAAATATGAAGTATTATATATGAAAATGGGGGTTTTAGGCCTTCTGAGGATAATGGAAAGGTTGATTTTTACTCAAAGTGCTCCAAAAATTTTCCAACTTGAAACCCACATAGATCAGATAATATATGATGAAATTTGATGAAACAAAAGCCAAACCTGACTTTCTCTAACTCCCTAGATTTAATGGAGAGGTCCTTGAAACTTGAACTCACACCTAGAAAAAATTCCACATCATGATTGGTCCCTCAGATTTGGGAACAATTTTGTAGCACTGAAGATCTGATACCATTTTAGGAGCTGATAGGTAACTCTAATACCTTGTAAGAGTTTATGGTGAACTCCTCAACACTCCAGGATCACCTACAAGAAAAAATAACTTCCACAAGAGAGATGGTAGAAATATCATGCTATGATTATGGATGCTAGAATGAACTTGATTGTTGTTCATAGATTGATGCTTGAATGATTATGTACATATGAAGCCTTGCTTATATGGCAAGGGTGATGATGTACCAACATTAAATGAGTGTGTCATGATTAAATGAAATGAATCAATATTAAATGACCTAGGACACATGCATTAAATAGAATCCAAATAGATAAGATATGATAAGATCTTATCTAGATAACTAAGACTTCTAGAAAAAGAAACTAGGACCTAAGTGAACAAAAATTTAAATAGGACCTAGATAGGTAAAACACCTATTTACACCAACACTCGGGGCCCTCTCTTGTCATGCTTTTTGAAGGAGTCGTGGGCTCATGCTCCATGAGTGTTTTTTCTTTAGAAGTTTTTACCCAGTTTCACATTTTGGGTTTCAAGTGTTAGAGTTAAAGATTAAAGATTATCTTGTAAGGATTAAATTGCATTCTTGAATCCTGATACCTGATAAAAACTTCCCTTAGAAAAATGGAGTTAACAAATTTAGAGATAGGACATCAGGATATCCTTTGTGACTTTCCCAAAAGACTAGGATAAAACACATTTCTGAATCCCAATGTACAACAAATGATGACTTGAAATATTTTGTTGAAACACCTCGTATTTTTGGATATCTAACTTCGGGGATGTCATTTAAACCTTATCTTAACTTTAAGTTAAGGATTAAATGTTACTCCCAAAACTCGATTCATGACAAGTATTCCTTTTGTGTTAACAAGTCATTGGTTGTCGATAATCGGGTAGATATATTACTTGTCAACACTTTTAAATGATAAGAAACAAGTGTCATCATCAAAAATTGATTCCTGAAAAACTAATGATAAAGAAAAAAACTTGTGTTTTCAAAATCGGATGTGAGGATTTGAATTTACCAATTATCAAAAGAAATGTTTAGGAGAGAACCTTTACCTCTAAAACCAACTCACTAACGTTTATTGAAATTTATTTGATTTATATCAAATATCAAAAATCGGATGTGTCTTAACATTTAAGATCTTTTGAGCATAGGAGATAAATGTTACACCTGAACCCTGACCCTGATGAAAATACATCTTGCTGAAAGGAAATTATCGAGGTCGATTAGCAGGTGTCTCCCCTAAAAATTGCACCTAATAAAAATTAGGGAGTAGGCAGTAAGCCAAATCCCCAATTCCTGAAAAGGCACAAGAGTAAACATGTTCTTAACAAAACCAATGTTCAGACTATTTTTTTTATATTGCTTGGTTCTTTTTGTCATGCCCCAAAGTACAAGCATTAAAATACAAATAAATAACAATATAATATAAATATAAAAGTTAACAATTTAATATTATTATAATTAATATAATATAATATTATTAATATTAAACATATACATAACATAAAAATATAAATATTAATGTTAACAACTTAATATTATATAATGTTATATAATATAACAATATATATATTCTTCCATTGGGAAATCAAACCAATCACTGTGTGGAAGTTGAAGCTGCATTTATTAGTATCAAGTATGTGTCAAAAAAGGGCTACACCAAGCTTTGGGTTGAGGGTGATTCCCTCAATATCGTTAACTGCTTACTTGGCACTCAGTCACCAAGTTGGACAATTGATCAGCTGATGGGGGATTCTAAAATGATGCTAAGATCTTTTGAAGAATCTCAGGTCACACATATCTATAGGGAGGGAAACTCCCTCGTGTATTTCTTTGCAAAGGAGGCTGTCATATTTCATGATTAAAAGGCATGGGAGGAGTTCTTACCATTATTGCCTATTTTATCAGCGCATGCTTTGTGGGTGGTGTTTCACCTACTTTTAATTTGTTGTTTGTTTCTATTTTGGATTTTCAATTTATGGTGAGAGTTGATATGGGAGGTGTTCAAAGAAGAATCAAACCCCTTTTCATGTGAAAGATGGAGGAACAAGCGCAAGATATGGAGAATTTTAGAACATGGGAATTTCACACCCTTTTTAGAAAGGCTACACGGCCATGATCCCAGTGCATTTGTGGAATTTGTTCACTATTGCCATGATAGAAGGTTACAAGTTAAGAGGATAGAGTTTGTGATCAATGAGGAATTTATTGCCTCTATTACTGGACTGTCAATGGATGGGCCAATATTTTTCAAGGAAAGAAAGAGTAATGATGATGCCATGGACCAAATTTTCAAAGATAATGTATGGAAGAAGCTGATTAAAATGCCCTCTTGGGGTTACAAGAGGACTTCTTTGAAGCGGATTTGGGTTGATATTTTGGAGGTTATGATGTGATATGTTACCCTAGATGGTTGTTATACTACCACTTTAGGTCACCATTTCACCTTGTTGAATCACTTTAGGCATGGGTTACATGTTTTGTTTCCTTTCTTTCTTATATCTTCATTGAAAGTGCTTGTCTATGCTCATTTGAAAAATAGAAGGGCTCTTGTTCTTCATGAGGGCCTCATATTGCTCATTATGCAGCATGTGAGAGCCTGTATTCTTGCAAAGTCAATCAAAGGAAAGGAGAAGGCTATTAGTAAGGATTCATTCTTGACTTGTTTAGACACTAGTGCTGATGAAAGAGATGAGTGGAATGAGGAGGAGGAGGGTGGTTCGTCGTCCCCTGTGGCAGCCCCCTCTAAAAATAGAAAGAAGGGGAACCTTAAAGGGAAGAGTGCTACTAAGAAGTTGGTTTTATAGGATTCAGAATCCAATGGGTCCCCTTTTGTTCTAAATGATAGTGATATTGTCTTGGGTAGCTTCCATTCTAAGGAGGATAATGTACTACATGGATAGGAGTCTGGTGCAGAGGGCTATATGGAGAAGGTCATGCTTGAGTATGAAAGGGTTAAGGAAGGAAATGAAATATTGTGAAGGAAATCCAAATGAATTACATAGCTACAAAATCAAGTTGTGAAAGGTGGTATGATTAGTGACAAGGATTTGGGTAAGAAGAAGAGTGGTGAGGAAATTGCTGTTGAAATCAATGACTCCCTGTTCGAAAATCACCTAGCGTGGAGGTTTTGGGTGATAGGTCGTTGCATAAGGATGAGGGGTGAATCCAAACTCTAGAAATCCTAAGCCCTTGAAGATCAACCCTCTCTTTGAGAACTTCTCTTACCTAAATGAGGACAATACTACAA
Source organism: Sequoia sempervirens (assembly GCA_007258455.2). NCBI lineage: Eukaryota > Viridiplantae > Streptophyta > Pinopsida > Cupressales > Cupressaceae > Sequoia > Sequoia sempervirens. Next base: position 35,480 of record VDFB02285072.1, on the reverse strand, counting down.
TGTTCGAGCTTCTGGATGTGTCATGTTTAGGGGAAATGTGCACTTTCAAGCTTGCCAAAAGGGTGCTTCAAGGATTTAATAAGTTAAACATTAATATTAGGGGTCTAAAAGAAAATATGCAAATCTTGTCAAAGGGTTCTTCTTCAAATATTTTGATTGAGAGACTAGTTGATTTGAAATGCTCCTTTTCAGACTTTAAGACCCTGTGTGAGAATCGCCTTTCTGAAATGGAGGCTAAGATTAATGAAACAAATGCAAATATCAAGAAACTACTACAAGTTAGTCACTACATAGTAAAAAATAGTGTGGAATCCTTGGAGGTTTTATTTGGTAAGATTAGTCAATTAAGGGAAGATCAAATTTACTTTGCAAAGATGCTGGAGAAAGATTAGTCTTCAAAGGGTTAAGGGGAAGAAGGGTAACAAAGATGAGGCCAAGGGATTGTGTACTAGGACTAGCGAAACCCTTAGGAAGACCTTTGAGTAGGAAAAACATGAACTACTGGATATGGTCAATATGCATTGAAACTAGGAGATTGAGGTAGCTAACACCTTGAAGAATATGAAGTAGTGTTTTTTTGTGTTTTTCATTGCTGTTGTTTGGTCATTGTTTTTTTGCTGTTGGTTTACTTTTGGTTGTTGTTGATGCCTCAATGTCTTTCTCTTTGAGAAAATTTCCCTCTTTTGTGTTGTAAAGGGTTTAGGTCCCTTCAAAACCCATTTTTCTAATACAATCAAAACAGTATATATATTAACATATTAATTAAGGTAGATTATTATATCACCCAAACTGAAGGACTAATTTAAGGAAAAAATTCATACATTAAAGGACAATATAAGAAGTGATTATATTTATATGGAGGTAGTGATTATATTAGTTAAGATAGCATTGAAGCATCATTTAGGAGTAGTAATGAAAAGGCACATATTTATTTAGAATTATTACTTTGCCAATAGATGCATCCATTCATGAATCACTGCTCCCCAAGGATGTAAAAAATATGATTGTGAAATATGTGGAGAGAAAATAAGGAGATAAGAACACACAAATATATGGAACAACAAATAATGAAGGAATATAGCATTAAAAATAAATAAGGATATGCACTTAAAAATGCAATAGAATGTCCAATAAGAATAGATTGGAGTAGAAAAAAGAAGGAATTTTGGGGAATATAACAACAAATACATTCATATGATATACTCAAAATTAGAGGAAGAAATATATGGGTAGAGTTTGGCTCAAGAGGAGATAAATGAAGATAAATGGTAAATCAATAAGGGAAGTATGTTGAATTAATTAATTATAAATATATAAATCTAAACATATATAAACTTATATAAAGTGATTATTGGAAGATGGAAATCAACTAGGAATAATTATATATATCTATATATTGATATAAAATATATATGCATATATATTATGTACGATTATGCAATAATGATACAACAATTATTAATTATTATTGATAATCACTCTTTAAACTAACCATATGAATATATTAATCATTGATCAAGGAGAAGAAACATACAATTCAAAAATAAAAAGAGAATCAGACTCGTGTATCATTGCAAGTTGCTATTATAAGATATATCAATATAATCGGGTGTTTTTTTTTTAAATCATTTTTTACCTGTGAATGCATATTGCTTATAAGATAATAAGAGTATTTAATGAAGGATTTCTTATGATTGAATTAGAATTATGCTTGATTCTCTAAAACCCACATTATGGGAACGGCTGGTGGTGAATTGGTGGGGGCCAATAGAGCCCACTTGTGACCTCCATCCAATTTCACAAGAAGGAAGGGGAAGGGGTGAAGTGGTAGGAGCGCAATCCCACAAGGAGTCAAGTGTCTTTAAGAGTTTGAGACATTGATGGGGAAAGCAAGTACAAGCCGCAAAGGGAGAGGGATGTTGTATACACCCTCTTAGGCTTGGTATGGAAATGGCCTTGGGTAGACCCATCATGTCCCTTCTTCCAAAATCTTAATATGTGTGCATTGTTGATAATCTATGGATGTGATGTAATTGTCTAATCCTAATAAGCATATACATATATATTTGCATATATTGTTCATATGGTGTTTGTAGGTATCAAATTTAGGATTGCATCATTAAAGAGATATTTATTTGATAAGAGGAAACCCTAACCATAATTTGTAACAATTTGTGATCAGTAGGAAAACTCTAGGGAAAATCAAGATAGGGAACATCACACTTTTAGCAAGTGATAAGACTTATTCCTGAGATCCAATACCTGATGAACCTAGATTTTGGCTCAAGTATGGATTTAGAGGGTCTTTCATTGTAATACAGTCTAAAATGGATTTCTTTAAAGCCTAATGAAATATGCTATTCCACTTCTCTTTAGGTATTTCTCTAAGGGTTCTAATGAGTAACAGTTTTATGTAGAGGATACATGCCTAAAGAATGTGTGGAAATGAAATATCAATATAAAGGCTACTATCCTCCTTCAAAGATGTTCTCTCCATACTTAGAGATTAGAGATACTGACTTGGGGCACATAGACATGGATGAGTTTCATATAATAATTTATAATGAAGCTAAGAGGATAGTCAAAGATGCTTCTTTGGCTAAATTCAGGTTGGTGGAAGTAAATGTTTTCCCAATTTTGGTGCAATCACCTAAGTTAGTATTGACATGTGCTCAATACTATGATCACAAGAATATGAGGATATTAGGGTCATTTGGAGAGGTCCAGTCCTTGATATTTATTTAATAGACTATTTTGTAATTTTTTTAATAAAATGATGCTTTATGGGTTTTCCCCACGTATATCTTGTGTAATGTGTAAAATCTATGTTTGTATGCTTCTCATTTTATTTATTTTATATTTTGTATATAATGATTAGTATCATAAGATCATAATTTCTAATATGGTATCATATAAGGTTAGGTTGTACTAATCATTTTTACAGGTTATATTAGAAGATATGTAGAACTTGATGGGAAACCTCTTTATGCTCAATCAACACATTTGCAAGGCCATTTTTACAATACATTTAGTGTGTATTTTCTATTATTTTAAAATTCATCAAAGAAATTTAGGAAATGTTGATCATTTTTTTATAATTTGATATCTAAGATAATTTTCATACTAATCCTTTTTCCTAACACATTCATAAATTTGTCAAGTTTTTTTATTTAACTACCACTAACTCAATATAATATTCAAGATAGATAGATGTAAGTTTGTAATATGAAATATTAAATAGGTTCAACTTATGTGATGTTTATTTACAAGGTGAATTGGCCATTCAATTTTCCTATTATCCTTACTAGATATCTGTTGATATATTGTTCATTTGATTGGTGGTATAAATTATGATTCTTCTTTTAACAACTAAAAATTTATATCATAAAATCTGGTTGAAATATATTCCTTATATGTTATTTGAAAACACACATACACATAAATATAATTATAAATATGTATTTTTTGATTCAATATATCATTTTTTAAAAATTACCATGAATCATATATATATTTTATATTAGAGATAGTTTACAAAAAGGATTAAAGAGGAGTTGTTGCTCCAAATAGCTTTAAAGAGGATTACATGCTATCATAAGAGAAAACTGAACAAAAAGATCAAGTTATAGATCTACACATTATGAAGGTGACATCAAAATAAACCTTAGTTTTAGGCACCTATAACACTGTTACTACATTTAGCCTAATCATCAAAAGCCCCTACAAGAGGTAGAGTCTGAATAGGATCAACATTGTCAGTAGTAGGAGTATCAATTTCCATTGTATTATCTTGATCTTCTTTCTAGATGTCTTTCGATTCTTCCTTTCTCAGGTTCCTCTCTTGTAGATATTTGTTAAGCAGTTCCAACTCTTCTTGATTCAACTTGTTCCTCCCTTGAGGAAAAAGGTGATCAGTTGTAATAACCATTTTGTAAAGTAGCATTACTCCTTTTAGCAAGATCATAAAACAATCCTTGGGGATTTCCATGGCAGTCGATACCTACAACATCATATTGAAGAAGGCGAGTTCATTGTTAAAATCAGTAAGGTACCTTATTTTTCTCTGAAAGACCTCTTCAATCCTCTTCTTCCAAAGAAACAAAAAAATCTCATTAGTCAAAATAAGCCAAAATTTATTCAAAGTTTCATCAAATCTCTCAACATAGCCAACAAGAATTTCATGCTAAGAAAAATTAGTCAACATTCCAATTCACAGGAAGACAAAAAAAAAGAGACCAAATAGTAGTAGCAAACTAGCAATAAAAAAAAATATGTTCAAAGGTTTTAGGCATTGCACAAAATTCACAAGTTCTAGTAGGTAACACATATTTGTGCAGGACTTGACAAAAAACAAGATTTTTCAAGATCGACAGCCAATAAAATAGGTTTTTTTTGTTCAACGTTATTGTGCCAAAGGTGTGCAAGGATTTTGGACCACTTAGAAACATGCTAGGACAATTTCCAAGAGGAATTTAGCCACTCAAACACCTCTCCCAAGCCAAAAAGCATTAATTAAATGCTCTTAACATAAACTTCCATTAGATTAGAATCATTTTCCCAAAGCATCTAAGTCCCCGATAGCATTCCCAAAAAAAAATTCCTTGGGGAGTTACAAATCATTGTATATGTCTTAAACTAAGAAAGAGTTAGTCCAGACTTAGCACATAACTGCTCCCAAGTACCCAAACAATCATCTATCAATAGATCTTAAAGGACACAAATCCCCTTAGAATACCAATTCCTTGTAGAGAATCCTTGAGAGAGGGACAAAGGCTTCCCATTCAAGCCAACATTCCACTATAGAGATCTATTAGGCACAAACTAGGAAGATGAACAATTTAAAGCCTCAATACCCACAAGAAGATGTTTAACTTGGGTCCAATATTTCCATAGGGAGGAAAAAATAATTGAGCCAAAAACCTTAACCTCAAACTAGCCAAAAATAATGTCATGAAGATGAAGATCCTACCATTGATTACCCTTTTTTAATAATAATGTCAAATTATGCCTTACCAGTACCTTCCAAGGTTCATCCCCTTCCAAGGCCCTGAAATCCATTTTATAGCAAGAGCAATCACTTGGTATCGAAGATCCTTTAGGCCTAAACCTCCTTGCTCTTTAGGAAGGAAACACCATTTCCAGTTTACATTATGCCTCTTTTTGTTACCCTTTCCATCTGACCAGAGAAATTCCTTAACGATATTTTGAAGCTTAGCAAAGTGAATATTAGCAAATCACCAAGCTAATGAATGACACACAACATGAGAAGCAATTACCTTTTTTACAAATTAATGTCTACCAGCAAGCAAAAGAATTTGAGTTTGCCATTTTTGGTGTTTCCTCTCAATTTTTTGGAAGAGCTAGTCCCACGTGTCCTTCAGTGAGAGGTAAATTGAAAAAGGTATACCCAAATACCTCACAATCTTATAGGTATTGGACCATCCCCAACCCTTTTTCACAAGCTAGTTGGGAGGCTCATGATCCCACCCAATTACAATTGATATCATGAATCCTATTAATAAATCTTAGTAAACATACATATCTATTAAACTTTCTTTTAAAAAACTATATATTTTTAACATCAAATTGCTCTATTTAATAGATTAGATTCTTTATAAAAAAGATAAAAGTCATGTCTTTTAAGAAGGATCGTGTCATTTTAGATAATATTTTTTAATCTTGTGATATTAGTATGTGTAATTCATGACAAATATTAATGAGGATCTTAGCATATTAAGTCACAATCCTTACATAATGGTTAGGAACCATATAAACAACTTCATGCAATAATATTCTCTAATCAATTTTATTGTCTTTATTATAATGACATGCAATTAGAATTGATCGATACACTAAACTCCGTGTACGTGTAGCGATCATAAAGATGATCAATAATTTTTTGTGTTGTTATATCATGCAAACATCATGATTATCGAGCAATAGTTAATATTTATTACGTGAAACCACAAAAATATTATAAAAATTTATGTTAACCTCTTCTATATCTTGAATATACATAAATAAACATAAAAGATAAGCATAAATAACGAAAGACAACAATGACGAGTTTTTTAAGGAATAATAAATATTTTTAATTCTCCTTTATCAATTTATTCAAAGTATTAAACAACAATTTTAATTTGAATGAAAGATCAATAAATCATATTGGGAGGGCCATGAGATATGTGGAAAATATTCAATAGCTTTAATAAAGATTCATGAAGCTATTTAACAACTAGGATTATTTTCTCTATAACAATAAAAATTGGATATATCTATTTTAGTAGTATCAACACTATGCCCCTTTAAAAAGAAATCATATTGGTTGTTAATTGTTATGTATGACCTTGTTGTATTTCATACCATTGAATGATAAATATTACAAGACAAACATATATCATGAAGGTTTGACATCATGCAATCCAAGTAAAATTACACATGAAATCCTTAAACAAATAAATGTTTGGGTTGTCATTCTATTAATGCCACATTCATAAAAATTATGAGACAAGGGTGATATATAAATCATTAAATAATCCAAAACCTTTTCCAATAAAAATGTGCTAGAGGATGAAAATTCCAAAGCAGTGAATAGTGTTCACCATTCCTTCACCCCTCTTGTCTAAGTCATATGGAAAAAGGTGTAGTACATAAAAAATTTGTACCATAAGATTGAAGAGTTCCATAACTATTCTACAATAACTTTTTCTAATGGAACTTCAATTCTACATACAAGGTCAATAGAAAAATAAAACTTCTTTGAATGAAAGTTCTCATAACTCCTATTGAAACAATCTTTGAAACACTAAATCAAAGTGAAATGTCAATTGGAATTTGGGACCCTCCACTAGCATACAAAAATTAATTGAATAATCTCAATGATCAATAGTCATGATTTGCCATGTTTTGATTATTTTTTCAAAATCCTTTGATCATTCATGACTAAAATTTTCCTTACTTATTTCTCTTTTGGTTTTCAAACAACAACAATAAACCTATTGTGTGTGTGTTTTTAGGTTTAAGAATGGTGAATGATTCAACCAATATTTGAACTCATGAACAATTTAGAACCATAGATTACAAATGAAAATGAAAAGAAGTTAGATGATGAAAGACACATACATGTTCATGTGGCATCTCACATTCAAATTCATACCTCACGGATATCATTTCTTATGAATATTAAAAACACATAGTCATATTCATAAGCAATTTGAACATACAAATATATAACCATAACTCTTGAACGTTCTCAAAATATATGACATATTATAGTTTCCTTAGTTTTGGATTGTAACTAAGAATATGTAAGTCTAGAATTTGACATTGCATAATTTTTTTATTTTCTATTCAATGCTCAACGAGAAATATCTTGAGACAAAACATTAGTTGGTGCTCTAAGTCTACCTAAATTTTAATCATGGGTTTCATAAAGGAACATTGGAATGGTTGATATATTTCTTATATTACAGATGCTTTTATTTAAGTCTATATCTCTTAAAACATGTAAAATTTTCATTAGATATACAATATCTTCCATATAATTTATTGATCTACAATCATTTTTATTAATTTTATATTGATGGATATGTTTGTAAAAATTGTTGCAATGGCTTTGGCATTGCACAAAATATTGACCTGTTAATGCCCGATACAATCGCAAGATTTATAGAAGATCCATGGGAGGCGGTTAAGCCATGTCACAAATCCAGAGGGCGGTGTTGAACAACCAAGGGGACGAAGGTGCCAACTTTCCAACAATCACCCCTAGTGCGGCCATGGGATTTGAACCTATGGCCTCGCTTTGATAATGTTTGTTGTAATGGCTTTGTTGTTGCACCAAAAGATCGACCTGTTAACTCCCGATACAAATGCCAGATTTATACAAGATCCATAGGAGGTGGTTAAGCCATGTCACAAATCCAGAGGGCGGTGTTGAACAACCAAGGGGACAAAGGCACCAACCTTCCAACAATAATTATTCCACCAAGATAAATTATGAATCTTATATTAATTCAAAAGATTTTTTTGTAAAGGATTACCTTTTTTGTGCTCCTCTGCCATCATATAACTTGATGGTTGTAAACCATTAATTTTATTTAAATGTATTTTCCCTATTAATATTTTTATAAAAAAGTATGATTAAACTATTTATTTTCTCATTAGTTCACACTACCTCATTAAAATTTAAGAGGAAGTTACAAATGGATATTGTTTGGTAAACTCAAAACTAGTAAGGAATTTAATCTTAATATTTTATTCCTCCATATTTTACAAGAAAATATAGATACCGTACACAAATTTATAACAATTAGGTACAACTTGATTATTGAAATGGATAAAATTTATCTAAAACCCAATCATATCAACTATTTATAATGGGTGGCTATCGCCTTAATAAAACTGTCTGAGGAGCAATCCTGGAAAAGATAGCTCACCTGTTGCTTAAATTTTTGCTATGAATCATTTATATAAAATGACACTTTTTTCCTTAAAAGAAACATGAAAAATTATTCATGTTTATATTCAAGAAAATATCATATGATCTACTCACTAATCATCATCAAATTATTGAAGTTATATTCTAGATTTATGAGGAATACTATATGTACTGTAAATTGTATACCTTTACAATTTCACACTATGTTTGGGTCCCTTAATTTATTGGACTTAATTAAGCTTCCAATTTGTCAAATTATGCATTCCAAAGCCTTATTCTTACCATTTTCCAAAAGGGGAACCAACATTAAATGAATGCATTTAATAATTAAATTGCCTTGTATCATGGGAGTCCTAGAAGTTTAGGCCAAGATCCATTCACCCATGCAAATGGGTCCCCTTTATGAGCCATGACCTAAATTAAAATATATTTTTGGCTGAATTTTAATGATCAAAATTCAAATTGTATGTGTTAACTTTTGGAATCTAATTTTCGAGAAATTGGATAAACACCTCTAAATACATAGTCTTTTGATAATTTGAAATAGGAACACACTTTATGAAGCAATCCCATTGAGAAAATATTATTGTCAAGAGCATTCAAGATCAGCATTATCAGAGTTTATAGTAGCAATCAAGATCCTAACAACATGTAAAAGTTTATGTGTGTTTATGCTATCTTGTGAAGGCTAACAGGTGTTGTACATTTTCATGCATTCAAGAATTCAAGTGAATGAAGCAAGAAAGATCCATACCCTTGGAGTGATGTGTTGGAATTCAGTCCTTCAAGGAAGCTATAGAAGGGTGGTGAGTTGTAGTAAATTGTTCATTTCTCATTTCCTTCCTTTCTATTTAAGGCTTTTATCATAGGCATTTCCATTATGAAAGTGGGAACACTATTGATAGGGTTTGACTAGCCTCTATATGGCACAAACATTTTTCCCTCTTTGTGTATGTGCAAATTATAGGTTGAAGGATTGAAGAGATATTGAAGAGAAATTTTGCATTGTTGCATTTGTTATCATTCTTGTCAACCTACAGAAACTAAGTTGTAGAATTCATTTATGATATTCCAACAAGTTTTCAGGTGGAAAACAACATCTCAGATCTAGCACCAAAGGATTGTACAAAGTGTTTTTGGAAGCCTAATCAAAGACCCATTCACCTAGGGGTGAATCAGTCCCTCTGCACATGTCAAAATCAACTTTTGGTGATAGGTACATAGTCTCTGATATCTCCTAAATCTACTTGCAAAGTGTTGTTACAGTCTGTTTATCTTTAGGAATCCACATTTTTCATATTAAGTCATATAGTTCAATTAGTTTTATCATTTCAAATCTTTTATATAGATCATTCCTAATCATCTTAAGGCCCTAAAGAATCCACCAACCTCGGTTTGATTGAGGTTGAAAGTTAATCTCTCGGCTTTGCGATTGGTATTCTAATAAAATCTAGGAAAAGGCCCCCTTTGAGTCCTAGGTTCTTTGCATTTAGGGTCTAGGACTCCCTTTTCTTTCATTTTACTATATGCTCATTGGCAATTTACAAATACATATTAAAAATATTTTTCTACACCAAGGATCGATTTTATTTGATTACTGTGTTACTGACTATGTTGATGATTCCATTTATAGGAAATATTCCATAGACTATAAATAAATGTTGCAAGTGCTCTTCTATGGATGGTGTAATACTTTCTAAAAGTATATATTCTATGGTTTTTTAATTAAAGCCCAAAATATAAATGTAGCTACTGAAGAATCAATGTGACTTTGAAGATTTATGGAAGGCTTCAATCAGATACCTTAAAAGTACCATATTACTATATGATAACTAGAGTTATTTTACTCTTACTAAAGAATCTCATTTCTAAAGAGAGAAAAGAACATTGAAAATCATGGGCACCTAACTCAAGTAAAATTATTCTATCATAAAAATTCTCTCCAAATCTATTCATCTAAATATCTAGTGTATACTATGATCAAGAAGAAATAGATTTGAATATTAGCCATCACTTATCAAAACCTTCGTGCAGTGATTGGCCTTAGATGATGCCATTGATGGGGAGTGTGAATGACACCACCTCATGGATAAATTATAGATGTAAGACCTAACGGGAATAATATAAGAACTCTAGGCATTATATACTCCAAATTCAGAAAAATGCTTGGCCATAGGTGATGCCATTGAGGGGCAGTGTGCATGTCAATGCCACCACCTAGTGGCTAAATCCTAGATGTATAAGTCCTATAAGATTCTATTAAAGTTCTTCTCTCTATAAATCTTCCACTTATAAAAGCATTGTATTAAGTCCTATGGGCACATTGTAATGAACCTGGGTTGAGGCTAATTTGAGGAGACTCAAGCTCCAATAAAAATCTTTATAAGACCTCATATATATAACATTATTTTTAAAACACTAGGATTATAAATTATGACAAGATGGATTTCATGTTGTCTAGAATGCATGCCTTTCATCTTGGCATATATTTGTGTCCTTATTTATCATTTTCAAAGAAGACCTATGTTATTGGGGTACTTCATTTTTTCTTTTATGGAAATTGACATGTGATGTCCCCTATTAGCATTAAAGGGGAGTGTTAGAACATAATTTAATTAGGAGTCATATACCCTTATAACATTTATATATTGTTCTAAGATAAGGTTGTAAAACCTTATATATATATGTTTATTAAACATATCCCATTTAATTATAGTCTAATAATTAGATTATTGTTTCTTTATGAATGGGGTTGTTGAAAAGGTGTGACTAATACCCTTTCAAGTATTATGCCATCCTTTCTCCAATATTTAAGGAGGTTCTCTCTCATTTGAGAGAAGAGAATTTGGAGTTTCAGAGTGAATTATATCACTATGCACAAAAGGTATTATTGGTCATGTGGAAGTATGTAGACGAGTGTTCCTAGGTTTATTCTATTTATTTAATAGACTATTTTGTAAGTGTTTTAATAATATTATGCTTTATGGGGTTTTCTATCCAAAAAGATTTTCCCCATGTATAACTTGTGTAATGTGTAAAATCTATGCTTGTATGCTTCTCATTTTCTTTATTTTATATTTTGTATATAATGATTAGTATCCTAAGATCCTAGTTTCTAACAATCTTCTTAGTCCAAAATTGAAATACCCTCTTTATCCTTTCTTTGTAAGGGTTTTTTCTCTTATTTTTCACTAAATTGAATAAGGGGTTTTGTTTGGAATTGTGGACCATTGTTTTTTTTATATTTGGATTATTTTTATGCCCATGCAAACTATGTTTTATCTTGATCAAGTTTACTTCTTAAAAGCCTGCTTTTGGATCTATTGCTACAAACTTACACTAGTATGTAGAGTAATGAAATTGATTTGTTTGCTAGTTGAGAAAATTCACACATTTATCACATTTGATTCAAACCTAAAAGGTTCATTCTTTAACTATGCCAAGATCTACATATATGTAGATTTCTTAAGTCCTATTCCTAACTCTCTTAACATCAAATCCTCCCTTTGATTTTGGTTATAGTGTATGGATTATGGTGGCTTTCTTATAAGATTCTTTCTATGTAGATAGATTGGTCACACAAGATCAACCTTTAGATTTACTTCTTAATATTTATGTCAAAGGAGCTTGCTATAGAAATGAGTTCTAAAATAAGGGAATTATAACGATAATATGTTTAGATAAATCATAGGTTTTTCATAACTAATAAGAAATATACATGCTTTGGAAATCCTTTTGAAGTACTTGTGGTCCAAGAGAAGAATCCTACTCCTATTGGTGTAGACAAGGATAATCTTAACTTTTAGTACCATGTGGAGGAAGAACACAAGGAGGTAGATGATGAGACATAGTAGGATGATAATTTATTACTTCAAGATTTCCTTTTAGAGAAAGATGTGTTGGATTGTTTGGGCAGCATTGCTTCCAATTAGTACCCCTAAGAAAAGAATTGGTTACAAGATATAGAAGTTTGAAAAATATAGGTATAATCTATGTAAATGATCAATGAACGTTCTTAGTGGACTATGAAAAGTCTCCTTTCCCATAGGACTAGGAGGATGTTCATTACCAATGCTTGAGTTAGCTCTTGTATATGGTGTTATTCAATTTAAGCCTTTATCCCATCTTCATTTTTCACCTATTTAGCGTGGTTATTGTGATTTGTGAATTTTAGATAGGTGTGATCCATCATCTAGTGGTTGTTTTATTTTTTTCATAGAGATTTTTTGAGTTATCCCTCAAGTTTCTTTACGTTTTTTGAGTTTATTTCTATGCCCACGCTTCTTTTGTTTAGATGAGGAATTGATAATAGATATATCTCTAATTAATCATAAAATATGGTCCCTTGAATTGTGTGTACTACAAATAAGTACCCACAAATAAAGGAGAAGGATAAGAAAATTGAAATATAAAAACTATGACAAAAAATTGAGCATGATAATTAAAATAAATTGATCTAGAATAGGTACCTGATGCATACACAAGTGATCATTAATGTTTATGAAAGATGCCCTCCATTTTACCCCGAATGAGAGTAAGTATGGATACATTGAACCAACAAAAAGAAGTGATACCTTGCCCATAAGTGGTGAGATTAAATGAAAGTAATGTAAGGACAAGAAAATTCCATATGCAAATAAACACTATAATATGTAGTGAAAATTGAATGACAAAGAAAAACAAGAGACTAACCAATACTTTAAGTGTACAATTTAGGTGGTGATGTGTCAACCTTAAGGTCACAAAGTTATTACACATATCAATGTCCCTCGTGGAACTATCCTCCATTATGCCATGATGCACTAATGGAGATGGTGTTGATTTATGATTAGGAAGCATCTCTAGGAAAATTATAATTTTTAAATGTGACAATTGAGATGCTATCTTTGAAAAAGAAAACAAAGATATTTTTTATTATATATTTTATTTAATACATTTTTTTTTAAATGATATTTTTTCTTTATTAACATATTGATCGTGACAGATAATGTATTGCTAAAGATGTATTATTTCTAATTGTTATGTGATTTTGATCCTCTAAATATAAATATTGTGAAAATCTAAACCCTTGTTCAAAATAGTAAATTATATCATCCTTATTTTATTAAGGGCCAACCTTATCTCTTTGCTAGTAAGACAATCGGTTAGATTATATGCTTTTCTTTAGTTTTACCCAATATTTATGTATGCCACATATGCACATTCAAGTTTCAATTTGTTTATTTGATTGCAAAATAACATTTTATTTAAATATCATAGATTGACTAATTAACTTGATTATTTTTCTACATTTTGTTGTGAAATTCAAGGTGAATTTTTAAATGTGAAATCAATAAAATTTTCTAAGTGTCATGCAAGAATTTAATTGTCAAATACATTGCCTAATTTGTTCTTGAATACTTCATACCTCATGATAAGGATAATGTGAATCTTAATAATTATGCTTCACATGATATAACTATATATCTTATCTACATTCTTGTGACTTAAATAATTTTAGGTTATTTATAAGTCTTTGGATGGGAGAAATTTAATCACAAAGGGGGTTTCAAATAGCGATTGGAATTGATTTTAAAACCCTAGCTTTGGAAAGAGTATTTTAATGTTTACGATAGTGATAATGCTAAGAATAGCATTTTTGGAGGTGGCAGGATTTGGAGCGTAAATACAACATGACTTGCATTGAATTGTTGGGAGATTGCAAAACTTCTCAGAGAAGCTACTGACCTTTGAACTATAGCTTTATTTGGTATTTTTTAAAAGCTTGTTGATTGTGTTTATGACTGTTTCCAAAGATAATGATTTTTTTAATGAAAATTTTCTAGATTTGTTTGAATATTGTCTTGCTTGAAATAGGTTTTAGTTTAAATGGTATTGATGTAAGGAAGATTTGGAGTTAAAAAGGTTTTCATTCAATATGTTATATTATGGATTTTGTACATGCATTTTCTTGGATGAATTTGAAAAGATAGAGGGATGATAATATTTTAAAGTTCTCTTATGGAATTATGATTTTGAATGATAGATTTGTGCATTTATTTGTAAATCTTATTTGAAAGATAAATACAACATAATTTGATTTATTTTTCTATCATAAAATTTCTTTTGAAAGAAAAATTAAACTAGGATTTAAATTTAGATTGCCATAGATTTTGGATCAAGCCATGTATTATCATTTGGATACATCAAAGAGGGTTTGATTATTAAAGCTTGTAAGGTATAGGATATGTTGATGGGTGTTTTGACACACTTCTCAACTCAAGTGAAATCCAAGATGAACTCCACCTCCTCTAAAAGAAAATTAATTCTTGAATGGAAATTGACTATCCCCAAGATCTTTGTAACTGTCTTGGTCATTTGCAAGGTAACTAAGTGACCATGTAATTTGTTGTTCTAATAAGGGACCTACAATACTTGACAAGATTTCCAACATTCAAGGGTTAATTTGCACATATATGATCAATATTTTTGATTTAACAATGTATATACAAATTAATTCTTAACATGTATTACCATACAGTACAACTTTTCATCTCATAACTAGCAATAGAAACAACTTGTAAACATGAAATATCAGCATTACATCAGTAAATTACAAGTTTAGATTCTTAAAACTAATCCTGAACTACTCAAATCTAAAAAACAAAGGCAAAGGATTAAGGGTTTGAAGAGAAAATAACTAAAAAACCTAGGCTTATTTCCACATTTTGGCATCACCAATGAATAGACAAATATGCAAGCATAACCATTCTTGATTTGGCCAGGAAAATTAGAAACAAGGTTCAAGGTGTAATTTCGAAAGGGTATCTACTATCAGTCCTGTAAGCTGCTGCAACAAGCACCTGATTCTAAGGATAGATTGAAGGGAGGTCACACAGCTGGTTTATTGACCACATAAAGCTATTGACCATCAGCAAACAACCAGTGATATGAAACACATCACAAATTCATCAGTATTCATCAATTACATCCCTATTCATCAATTAGGTGCTGGAATGTTAAAAATGACTAGAGTTTGGAGAAAAACATGCTTTATTTTCTTTTAAGTTCAAGTGTACAATGTCTTTCCAATATGTATCAAATGATTTTTCCTAAGCCTTATAAATATTTTCAGCTATACATTTATAGAAATCAACTTTACAGTACTAAGTTTTTTGGCTAGTACATCAATATTTAATCTAATGTCTCAAATGTAATGCTCCAACTTGAAGTTAATTTTGGATGTAGGCACAAGTTCTAGGGCAATTTGTTTCCATCCTCCTTGTAGTTTCTTCAACAAGCTTCTCTTAATAAGTAAGTACCTTTTTATCATCCTCGTGACAACACTTAATATTGGTGGTAAGTTTTCAATATTTAGAAAAGATACCTCAATACTCTAAACAACATTTGTAAATGGTGACAACATCATCTTCAAGGCAACAACTTTCCCTTTCAGTAAATCTTTATGAACGAACTTCCTCTTTGTCTAGTTAACATAAAACATGCTTACAAAATCCTCTCCTTTGTTGGAAAGGCATGAGTGGTCCAAGAACGATCCCCAAATCTTAAATAATACATCATTCTTTTAACTAGCTTATCATCTCTAAGCTCTTCTTCTATAGCACAATCCCCATCAGGACCTCATAGGGATATAATCAGGATATTTTCCACTTTTAGCCATGGATAGTCCCCATGTAGCAGTCTGACAATAGTAATAAAGTCCTCAAATCAGGTGGAGGAGAAGCATTTTCCTTGTCTAGATTTAGGACTTCCTCTCCTTGCTCAAAATTTCTAACTTTATCTATGTAGGTATAATAGCAAATAAGAAATGACGGAGCTTTGTTGCAGCAATTAGGACATTCAAATCAACATCATGTTCTATAACCTTCGTTTCAGGACCTCTCTTCCTTCTCCCGTCGTAAAGTCAAAGAAGATATAGCTATATTAGTCTTCTTGAAACAATCCGTTTTATATTAACAATGAGGGTAAAATCAAAGTTTCTTATACACCTGCAACAAAACACATATTGCCAGTACACTTCCATGTGAGCCAAAATATAGTATAATCATTCTACATAGCCTTATGAATAGATCATCTAGTGTAATACCCAATATGGTTGCTTCCAGCAACCTCACCAAATTGGATGCTTTTCTTTTGAGGAACATAACTAGTAACATGATGTATAACTAGCTTTGATAGTCCCTTGTGGCAATACCACTTTCACAACTCTTAGCAAGGTCTGGTATCCTTCTTAGGTATAGGAACAATTCCTTTTTATTGATCAGGGTTTGGAAGTAAGGGAGAGTCCTAGATGATAGCAGCGGCATACAGAAAATTCACCGCCAGCAATTCATTGATGGAAAATTCACCGCCAACAATTCAGTGCAGGAAAATTCACCACCATGACAATTCATTGCACGAAAAATTAATTGTATGAATTTTTGGTGGTTAATATTCCATGGCGGTAAATTGATGGTGGCAGTGAATTTTCCCACAATGAATTGTTGACAGTGAATTTTTTATTGATGAATTGCTGGCGGTGAATTTTCCTAGAGCCGATAGCAGCATTAGGCACTTCCTTGAAATCACCTCCACATCTCTATGACAGTCTTTGTATTGTATATGAGGGGTTTCATGCTAAGATATTCTTTCCTGACTGCCTATGACAATTTCTCTTATTGCTAATAATAATATTTTGTAACTGTCTTCTGAGTGATATGATATTTACTTGTGACGAACATTACATGTAGTCTCGTAGATCATTATGTGACAGGGTTCTATTCTTGTAGCAAGGAAACCATGATAGTCTCTGAGGTGAGTTTGCATGACAACTTTAAGGATTTATAATAGTCCATGTGATATGGTGATGACAATATAAAGGGCTTAAGACGTCCTTATAAATGGTATGGCAATGTTGAACAATCACAGGAGTCTTATTTTCTCCAGAATCAAACTTTATAACTTGGTATCTCAACAATCCTAATGCCGAGACCTATGAATGGAGACAATTTACGTAATGGCCAAAGATACTAATGGCAATCCAACGATTCATGACCACTTTGATAGCACCAAGGTATTGTGATAGAATTTATCCATAAGACTCATGCATAATTAGAAGATCGTAGAATTAACTAGTAGTATTGTGACTGGTTTATAGTTTTAGACTGTCAAAATGTGTTCATAGTTGTGCACTTGACATTCTCTCTGATGGTTTACCGTCCATAAAAATATTTAACAAGTTTTGAGGTATCAACTATCCCTCATTTATCTAAATGGTTTACAAGATTCTTCAGATGCCAGGACAGCTCAATCATTAAAGCCTAGCATGGCAGTTCTTGTATAATACTTGGTAGCTCTTGGAGGCTTGATGGCTCACCATTTTCATGATTCTCTATCCACCTTGCTGAGATTACCATAGTGATGTGAAAGATAATAGAGTGACTTTATTTCTTTACTGTTATGACAATGTTCCATGTACTTGGGGTAGTTTTGATGTAGTGGATATCATTTATGATTGCCCTTGCTGCATTTAGAACAATGCCTTGATGTGACAGTAGTCCTCTCACTTGTTATTCATGATAGTCTTATATGACTATGATAGTCTTGCTTCTGTCCTCAACAATCTTATGAATGATGAATGATAACCCCTATGCTGGCTGGGATAGTGATAGTCTCCCGATAATTTTATAAATGATTCCTTTGGTACTGTGACTGAATTTAACAATGACACACTTGCCTCCAATGGCTTATGGCAGTCTCATGTCTTATGACAGTTCTAATGACCTTGTATTTTAGGACAGTCATCTAATTGCTGCTATCACCATTTCCTAGCTTCCTTTATGACTATATTTGATCCATGATAGCATTTTTAACATAATTAAATTGTAAAGGACTTTAACTTTTAAGACAAGCCTTGGCTTCCATATGCTCAGATAGCCATAAGAGACCCATGATTATTACTCTAGTTGAGAATATAGCCTAAATGACTATTATGGCCAAGAATATGCACTATGAAATTCCTCTAGGATTAATGATATCTCCTTTCATTTCTATGGGATTCGTGCAAATATAACTCTTACACACAACAAGACTACAATTATCTCTAGGATCTTGATAAGGTCATCATAGTCTTATTAATATACCTTTAGCATCCACGACAAACATGAAAGTGCATTATCCCTAATGACTAGTAAGTAGTGTGACTAAACTATGGTCTTGAGGATAGGATTAAGAGACCATGAATTGTCTCCTTCGTTCTTTGACATCCTTCTACTTTCTTTGCATACCCGTGATAGTCATATTGGTATGAAAATTTTCACTAGCATTATAATATTCTTAGGGAATGAATACTGGTAAGACCCCTTTTCCACTTATGTGTCAGTCTAGAGAAACAGAAACCATCTATACACTTTAAAGTGCTACAGTGCAAGCATGACTATTACAATAACTAATTCGATGCCTGATAAGGAAGATAGTCAAGTATGGCTGCAAGAGACACTCACATATCTAGTTATACTCCATTTAGAAAATCCTTAAACCCATGAGGCTACTCTTCTCAAGAGCATAACATATTTTGTCGATAACATATTCTTGCAACCCATGACTGTAGGGTTTGAGACCATAGCTTGATGAGTGGGGTTGTTTTGGTCTTTATGAGTAGCCTTCACTGAGCATGGTCATTCTGCAACCATAAAAGAAAGAAATAATGATAGATAAAGTGATAAAACTATGGCCCTATACAAATATCAAAATAATAAATAAAAGAGATATTTGAGTAGCAAAATTCATCAAATTGTTGTACCACCACACTCTCTTTGTCCAGATCAAACCTACACACCCAATTGATGCATTCTTAAGGGCTGGTTAGTTGCCCTTAGGGAAATTGAATTTTGAGCCTAACTAAATCTCTATGAATTATCTATGCAAGACCTACCACAAGAAGAAATAGATATATTAGATCTCTAAAATAAAGAAGCATCAAAGGTGTGAAAACAAATCTAAAACATAAACCATGGACTCTTCATGAATCTCCAAATGATATCAACATTGTTACTTGTTGAAGAACCTACCAACACATGCCTTCAATCCTACACTAATGTCTTTGTGAATAAACCCTAGGTCACTAACACCAACGTATTCTATTAGCTAGTGTCAACCTACAACATTTTGAATGCCTGGAAACTTCCTGATCTACTATACAATTATTCACCCACTCTTTTGGTAACTCCTTAGATATGGATTGGTAATCAGGAAAATTATCATAGAATCAACCTTATAGATGGAGAAAAAACCAAAGACTTAGGAGATTCCTTATGGAGGCACCAATTTTGAATTAGAAAAAAGAGAGAAAATCATTCCTAAGGCATCCAAATAGCTATCCTAGCCCAAGAATTCATCCAGCTTGTGTGGGCCTAGTTGTATAAAGGACAGGCGTTGAAAATGAATCACAAATAGCTGTCCAAAAAATATTAATAGCTATAAAATAGCTTTTAGCACTTCATGATATGCAAATGAGAGTTTCAAAGCTTCACTGGGCCACCAAGTTTTAACCTTAAAGGTAAGGATGTAATGCCAAAAAAAAAACATCTTAAAGTTCCCACAACTAAGCCGATATTCTACGGTCCAGATTTGAGGGCCTAAATCTAACGGATGAAATTTAAAACTTATCAACCAAAAATGGTTTTCCTTCAGTGAGATTTTCAAATATATTAAATATTAAGACTAGAATCATGGCAAACAAGAGGACATCTAATTGTAGACTTAGAAAACAAACAAGAAGAGGTCCCCATTTTGCCCGAGTATTAGAGGGCATGTATGCAAAGCACAACTCGATGTTTATAAAGTATTTGACAAAATGTTTCAATCAAGTCCAAATAATTGATGAATGCTTTTATTATTCATCATGAATTTTATTTTTTATTTTAAGGACATTGAAGAAATCTCACTCAAAGAACATTTTTTTTTTTTTGAACAAAAAACAGTGATCACAACTTTATCTACTTAAAAAAATTCAAATTTACATTTTGTATTCAACTGTCAAACAAATTATTATGTTAAATTTGAAGGCCAAATGACCATTACAATAGGGAAAAAATAGTGTAGAATGATAGCCATTCAAATGTCAAGTTTAAGATATAAAAAAATGAGATTTCAACAAGTTTTAAATTGCTAATACATCGCTAGATGTTTCAATTTTGAGGTGAGGACTTAATTTGATCATTTATAAGAATTATATTTGTCTAACGATGACACTTTTAAGGTTGATAATAAGTTATTTTTGCACGGAAAGGTACATTTGATATGTTGAATACTTATGAAATTTTTAACTAAAGACTTTGAGATGTTGATTAAAGAAAACTAGCTTCAATATGGTGTGCATGGTAATAGAGATACATTCAATATTATGCTCATTTGGCAGATTGCAGACCTTTTTTGATCATCTTGTCCTTATTTGTCATAACCCTCTTCCTTGGAGCCTTTGCAAAACTCTTTTAAATCAAGTTAATATAACAAGGTTTGAAATAATAAAATTGTTTTTATTTTATTAAGGATAATTTATAAAGTTAGAACTAATGAAAAAAAAAAAAAAAAATCTTTAGAAAGATCAAATAGTGTCATAACCCAATTTTTATTGCATTTAAACTATAGTACGACAAATTGAAATATTGAGAAAATTCAATACGTTGAATGAAAATTTTTGATACTTTTGAAAAGTGTGAAAGAAGTTGACTATCTTTTGACCATGTGATCTTTTGTGCTATCTTATATTTTATCACGATTGAATGTTATTGATGAACTATGTAAGTGCAAGTGCGTGCAATTGCAGGATAACAGGTTGAAGGACAGGAACACGGTTGAAGAGAGATCACGTTTATCGACCGAATGGTAAGCTTGATGAATCCGGCACACCACAAATGGCATGATGATTGCACATGAATTCATATAGAGAATTCATGATTAATCCTGAATTGGAAAATGATCAACAGGACGGGAAAAAGATATACTCTGTGAAACGCAGAAATACACGTGAACTACATTTAATTGTCTATCCGGTCTTGTACCTCTGAGAAAACGGACATACATGAATGAACAGAATGAAATGTGAGTGAGTTTGAAAGAAATATTTAAGGATATAGGCCACTTATTTAACATTGATACCAATAAAAATAAGTTCATTTTATTTAATGATGATATATGAATATGTTGGCACATCTATAAACGTATCATATATAGATGTTTATATGTGTGCAAACACACACATAATACACATATATATATGTACATAACATGTATATATGTATATATGTGATATACATATATATATGTACATACATACATATACATTTGTTTCTACACACACACACACACACACACACACACACATATATATATTTATATATTTGTTTATAGATGCTTATATGTTCATATATCATTATTTATTTATAAAAATGAACTTTTATTTTTATTTCAAGCATCAATGTTTAAATGAAGTGGCTTTTCTTATCCTTTAAATAAGCCTTTCTGAAATACATACATTCATTTATATTCCTTTTAAAAAGGATCGAATTTGGAATCAAAATTATCACTATCATATTGAAAGAAATTCAAATAAAAATCATGAGAAAGATCTCATGAGGTTGTGGCATGCAACCAATTTAAGACAAATATTCAAATTTGAAGTATGGGGCGGCTAAAAATCAATGCCCATTAAGATTTGAAACAACCCCTTTAGTGGAGGCGAAGGATAAAGAAAGAAAGTTGTCTTTTTTGAGAACATATCATCAACGCCAACTGAGAGAGAACGACTGGTTCGTTGAGCCTTAGGGAAAATTCGAAGGAAGAATCCTCATAATCAGAGGTATTTGACAATTTTTACTTTGAAATGCTTGCATTTTCTAGTTTTGTCTATTCTTAAGCACAATATGATTGTTTATATCGACGATTCTATAGAATTGGATTAAATTAGTTTGCTGATTTTCTTTATGCAATTCCTTCGAATGAATTTGATCTACTATTTTTGTTGTAAGCGAGGCCATGTCGTTCATTTTCTTTGCTCAAACATGCTTTGTGCATGCTTCATCGATGGCATGAAAGTCGATTATTCATGCCCTGTAAGTTTTATGTTGTCGCCATTTTATGTATTTATTGCATGTGATTATCTTTAGCCAATCACACGGATAATCAGGGAACTGATAGCCTATGATTGAAATGGAACGATTTTTAAATCATTATCGCCCCCTCTAAGGGTGGGCAACAAATATTTCTTTAAGATCTAATGTTATACCATACTTTGTATGATAGAATCTCTTCGATGGCTGCCCATATGGGTGCAAGATCCATTGCCTTTGATCTTGGATCGATGGGTATCATTACTGTATTATTGATGCATCTTCATAGTAAGTGATGGCAGGGCTTATGCCACCCCATTATTGTAATATGATATTATTATTCCTTGCAGTTGTGTTATCTTTTACTATGTCGCAATGTTATCGATGTATCATGGCACCTCATCCATTGATGATGATGGTAGAATCGTTCTAACTATGTGCTTGCATCTATAGTATGTAAACTATTATTCTCTACGAACGATACCCATATCGTCCTTTGGATGAATATAACCAAGCCAAGGGGCGACATGCATGGCTTCGGCCTCAACTACTATTAAATGCTAAGTAATAGTCAACCGATTACTGGTCATTCCATAGAATGACAGTGCCATGATTATGTTATATCAATGAATGTGGGTTCATCAAAACTTGAGAAAAATAAGTTTAATCCCAATTTTTGTGTGAAAATACTACTATTGTTGAAATGACCAAAATGTCACTCGAGCTTTATTATCTTGCAAGAAACAATATCAGTATCGTTTGGTTATTTTCTTTAAATGTATATTTATAGACAGCCGTTCTCAAAAAAATAGAGCTTGAATAAAAAATTGAGGATAAAAGTTATGTCTTTTTAGACCTTTGACCATGATTGTTTTAAATAGCTAAGTGGTTCCTGGATGAGACTTGAACAAACAAAGCATTGGTTAACTTGGAACTGAAACTATAAATTTCTGCAAACAACATTGTTTTTTTATAAACAATATTTGTTTAGCTGCAAACAATATTTGTTTAGCTGCAAACAATATTTGTTTAGCTGCAAACAATATTTGTTTAGCTACAAACAACATTGTTTAGCTGCAAACAACATCATTTTGTTATAAACATTATTTGTTTAGCTACAAACATCATCATTTTGCTAAAAATAGTATTTTTTTAGCTACAAACAACAGCGTTTTGTTAAAAACAACATTGTTTAGCTGCAAACAACATCGTTTTGTTATAAACAACATTGTTTAGTTGCAAACAACATCGTTTTGTTAAAAATAGTATTTGTTTAACTGCAAACAACATTGTTTAAGTTGCAAGCAGCTTATTTTGTTACAAACAACATATCAGTATGTGGAAACTATTCAAACAGACTTGTTCTCAATTCTTCGATTTCGTGAATTTCTGACAAATGATATGTTAATCTGTAACATTATTTGTATGGAAGCAATCTGATATAATGGTTTTTATTTTAGAATGTATGCACAAATTAATAATTTAAGTTGGCACATATATGTGTATGCACATAGACCTTCGTCTATGTGTACATACACATACTTGTGACATACCATCTTTTGTTACCTATTTAATTCATTCTTAAATGATTACTAAATTACATTGAATGTAATCATGTGGCATGTGCTTGAAATAAATGGATAATGTATTGATCAATTCCATTTGAATCATTTTCTGATTTTTATTTAAGTTGAGAAAATAAGTAGACATAATTACTTTTCCGTAAATATGTGAATAAAGAATATTCTCTTGTTTGAATAGAACAACAACACCTAAGTAGAATAGAGCACCTTAGGGTAGATGTTGCTAGAGGGTAGATAGTTGCTAAGAGATAACTGTGTTGTTGAAAGTTACCTTACATAACAGGTGTCGAAATGGAGTTCAAAGAGTATAGGTTTTTGCTTTATCCAAAACCTATTGTTTTTTTTTGCAACTTAATTCTTATGATTGGCCCAACAACTAGCCCATTATGTATGTATGGACTTGAAATAACACTCTGTGCCATTCCTAGCATAGATCTTTTATTTTTCTAATGATAGATAGAGATGCATGTTGATATATGGGCATGAACCAGATTCCACGTTGTAGATTGTTCTCTTGCTAAACTTTTTCGTGTAGGGTTGGGTATTCTTCAAGTTGGAAGAATTCTGGGGAAGTGTAAGCTTCATGGTTGGGCAGTAAAGTGCTTCAACCATGTTCTCATCCACTAGTGGAGGTGAGTGTCAAGAGGAAACCTTGCACGTTTCATGATTATCATGGTCTATGATGTAACCTTGATGTAAAATTTTAAACATTGTATTGACTTTGTGGCCCTATGAGCCAAGTCAACTTGCATACTGTAATTGACATTGAAATATATATATACGACTCATTTTAATTAGACATGTGTTTCTATGATTGAAAATAGTTGCTTAGTTATGTCTTTTTAAATTGGATATTCATAATGTCATTTTCAATAATATAATTTAAGTAATAATTAGAATAAGTTATTACAAATAGATATTTTGATAAATAAATAAATAAAATTTATGATGCAAAATTTATTTAATATGGAAGAAAAGAAAATACACTTGGCAATATAAATATTGAGAGGATAAAAATAAATTAATTTTTAGTAAGACTTGTCATATTTATCTATTTCATCTAAGTTCTATTTTCTCTTCCAGTCAACTCCCCTTCTCTCATCAGTTAACTCCATCTCATTTTAGAATTTCCAAATCTTCCCTTATTAATTAACTACTCTCTCTTTTAGAAACTTCTTTCGTCATCATCAATTAACTGAGAATGAAGTGGGAAACTTTATGTGCATCATTATCCATCATTTTGATTCGAATAATTCATTATCCTTTCATGAGTTAAAGACAACTTTCTCATTCTCTCCTCCAATCTTGCCCATCTATTTTGCTATCAAATCCTAACCACCGATCGAGCATTCATCTCCTATAAATGCAACCCTTCATCCTCTTTCAAAGGGAGCACAAAACTTTGAAATATTGTAGCTATTATCATCCTAAGCACATTGGAATTGTGCATGCAATTCTAGGAGCACTTTACCTATCATGTTTGATGGATGGATGCCCATCCTATTTGATGGATGGATGCCTATCTTGTTTGATGGATAGATTTTGGATTTCCATCCTATTTGATGGATGGATGCCTATCATGTTTGATGGATAGATGTTGGATTCCCATCCTATTTAATGGATGGATTCTTGTCCCATATGGATAGAAGTACCTGAGTATACAAGTTAATGAACACATAATAAGATACTAATCAAGAAATAAAGAAAAAATCAGTGGTAATTTTTGGGTTATTAGTTTGAGTCCTTACATTATTATCCATTGCTCCAAGCATTAAAATAAGTATCTTAAATTATGAAAAGGTTGGTATTTAGATAAATGTACATAGTAATCTTGCTTTCTTGAAGTTGTTTTTATTCATAATTTGAATGATTCTCAACATGTTTGTATTATCATTTAGAAATAAAAATAAAAGTGGAAATTCATGTTGATAGTTATGTTGAACAGTCTAGATAACTGAGGCAGTGAGTGGATTATCTAAAACATTTTTTCTTGACTTTAATTAATTGAGAGAAAGCTTATATCAATCAAATAATAATCAAACAGATATGAACATGAAATCACATAACAACACCATGCACAATGAACACCAGAGTTTATGTGGAAACCCAAAAAAGGAAAAACCATGGAGAATGCTAATTCTCAATTATAGAACATCGGTTAAGGTGACACTGGTTAAGGTGATTTTTACAAAGGCTCACTGCCAAATTGCTCACTACAGATAAGGCTCACTGCCGGTGGGCTCACTGCCTGATTAATACATCTGATTACAAAATAGTTTCACTAAAAAAAATGAACTGATGAAGTTGCATCTACATATGCAAGAAGTCAGTTCTGGTTGAGAGCACAATATCTGTTTGCAACAGATTCAGTCAAGAATATTTTGTCCACCTTCCTTGTACAACCTCTTCAAAACAAATTACTTCTTCCAGACACTTGCCTTTAGCTTTCTTATCGCATAATCCTTTGCACCCTTTTATCTGCTCACACACACCATACTTCTTCTTCATCGAACAAAATCAACTTTTTCTTATACTATTTCATTGTCTTCATAATATTCTAAGTCAACCAAACACAATGTCTTCATAATCTCCTAAGTCGGCCTAGCAAAAGCATGTCGGCATGAAGAACATAGAAGCCTTCAATAAAAGGCTTAGCTTGCCTTCTTTTTAAACCAAAGATGAATCGCTTTTATACGAGATCGCTGTACCACGTTACCAAGGGACCCATAAGTAGGTCATACATAAGATAGCATAATTATTAGAAGATAGCAAAACTTGAATTACATGAAATATATTTTGGAGCCGATGGGAATGCCACAAACAAGACCAAATCTTGATTACCATCAATTTTAGTATCAACTGGAGAAACATAATTAGACATACCAAAACTTGTAACATGCTACATATGAATACCCAAATAGTGGGATACCGAATAAGCTTTGAGCACAACAACCAACATTAAGAGATTAAGTCCTCATTATTACGCATTAGTTGACTTCCACGGATGTCCCAAAAAGAAGTACTGCCATATCCAGATCAAAGATAACATCCATACTACATAACATCATAACACTCGATAGGATAGATCATTTATGTATGTCATCCATAGCACAACCTTCTAGATCCTAGGTTTTGACATCAATGAAAACAATGCTAAATCATCTCAACAACTTCTCAATAATCTCCCCCTTTGGCATTGATGGCAAAACAACAAAAACTCAAAAACACAAAACTCTAAGATTCCAACTCCAAAATTGCAAACTCCAAGTACTCCCCCTTTGTCAAGCAATTCAATACCTCTTTTTGTTTTTGTTTTTCTCTTCATTTTTCTCCCCCTTTTTGTCATCAAAGGAAAAGGGCCAAATAATAAAATTCAGGAGATCAAGTAAAAATAACACTTTTCACACAAAAAATTTTCTTGTACCTTTCTCTCATAGTTGGAAGAATCCTCTTCCAAGCTTGTCCCGCAGAAACCATTCTAGCACACATACTGTCTAGTAGAGTCAACAACATAAATGAAGATGACCGGTCACGGGTGGCACAATCATTCACAATCCTGCATCCCAGAGAAAGTATCCCATGAGATGATCCCATGAGGGACCTCTACAATTTCTTTGACCAACTATAAAATTCTAACCAAGTCTTCCCCTCTTGTCACCACGAGTAGACAATAGCAGCTTACCCAGCTCACCAACACTTATTCTTTTTTCCATCTTTTATCTTTGAAAGAATTCAAACACTTTCCAATATCATTCAATTCAAATTCAATAGCTTCAATTTAGCTACAAAGAGTTGTCAGCGAATTTGATCCTATCTTGGTTTGTTTGGCCTAGTGGATCTTGAACTCTTCACTTTTAGACACCTATAAGCGGTTAAACCATGAATTTAGAAGATGATGCAAACTAGTGATTTGTGACATTTTCTGTAGATTCTAAATATATTTTCTCAAAAATTTGGAATCATATTGAACTTCTTTTTCCATCTCCTTCAAAAACTAGTTTTTTCGGTAAACACCATTTTTAAGGCGTGACGCTCACCGTAGAACACAATTTTTTTTCCATGAAGGATAAAATTATATTTTTTTCGAATTTATATTTGTAACTATGATGTCTAGTGCATGCAATTGGTTTCATAGTGTTTTATTGAATTTTTTTTCTTAATTAAGTTTTGAAGTCAAACTAGTTACAATTTATACATAGGTTTACTTGCTAACACATAATTTTTTTTGTATGTGTCGAAATTCAATTTTTGTTGGATCAAGGACTTCAATATCTGGTGCACTCATATTTTTCAAAAAAAGAATTGATAATCTTATATTTTTCACATGTGCAGAATAGAGAGCTTGATTTTTGGTGAAAACCTACATTCACAAGAAATAAAATATGAATATAATAATCAAATTAAAATTAAATTAAAAATTATACTTTTTGGAAGCTTATAATAAGGACTACATACTTACAAAAATAAATTTTAAATGAATCCATTTGATCCCCAAAGGTAAATCAAAAGTGGGTTTTATTAGCATTTTGATAGGTGTAAAGGAGACTTCGTTATAGGTATGGTTTAAAATTAGTAGGGTTCTATCTAAGGGGGCTTGGTCTAAGGTGGTTTGATCAAATCCTCTTCAATTGGAATCCTTTAAATGGAACTTTTCAAGGCTTAAATCATTATATTTTCTAAAAATATGTGATTTCAACAAAAATCAGGATCTCCCAAAAAGTGTAAACCACTATTGTGGAAGCACCCCAATAGCAGTAGGCCACCAGAGATAATACCTGTAGATGTCAGACATCTCCTTAATGCATTCTCTTGTCTTAGCAATGTTCTTGGATAATTTTTGTTTGGATTTGATGCACCTTCTCTCAATCATACCTTGGATTTATGACCTTTAGATCTTTCCTGCAACAACCTTTCTTCAACAACTTCTACCAGATCATCTGGTAACAAGTCAAAAACAACATAAATAGTAGTACCCTTTTTGAGCATATAATCAACTAAGGCATCTTCAATTTTAAGCCTACTGACCGGAGAGTAGGCATACCACATTTCACCAATATTTTTCATATCACCTTCATCCAATACTGAATGGACTTCATCTAGATCGAAAGAGTTAGATCTAGGTAGAAAATTTTCTTCCTTCTCCTTCTCTTCTGAGATAGTGATGACATCCTTTGTGTTAATTTTCCTCCTTTTAGGTTCTAGTGGGGAACCACCAATGACAACCTCTAACTCCTTATTGGAGGAGGAACCCTCCTCAAACTGACTGATAGGCATATCACTAGACACTATCACACCAGAGCACATATTCATCTGTAAGGATGAGAAATAAACTTTGCATGCACTTGCTTTATCTTCCATACATTCCAAATATCTATAAACTTTATTTCTGATAGGGATTCCAGACTTCCACTTAACATTCTCCTATGATGGTAGCAAACTCAGAAAGTAAAATACTAAACATGTGAGCAAAGACCCAAATCGGAAGGGATAATTCTCAACCAAAGACATTCTGACATTCTCAATTAGGTTTTCCACTATTAGGCTACACAGGTCAAACTGTTTATTTTCCTTCACCATCTTATGTGCAAGATACACAACAATAGCTAATGTAGAACCTTTGTGATTTCAGAAATATATTTTGTAAGTGATACCATAAGCAACATACCTTACTATAGGATCGACAATGGTATTTATTAGTAGAGCTTGGGGGTCTTTGTTGATACTATATATACTAATTTTTATATATTATTTCTAAAAATAATATATACTAATTTAATATATTCAATATTTTTAATTTTTTAATGGATTAATTAATTTTTAAATTATAATATGTTAATTTTAATTTTTTAATTTTTTATTTAGTTCTATTTTTAATCCTAATTGTAGATTATAATTAGGGTTAGAGTTAGGTTGGAGTTAGGGTTAGAATTAGGGTATGGCATTAAATGGGGTTAAGTTTAAAATTACAATAAAGGTTAGAAAGAGGGTTAGGATTAGAGTTACACATATGGTTAAAATTAGGGATAAGTTAAGGGTTATAATTAGGGTTACAATTAGGGTTTGGATTGGAATAAGGGTCAAGGCTTTGGTTATAATTAGGGTTAGAATAAAGATTACAATTATAATTAGGGTTAGGATTACAATTAGAATAGAATTAGGGTTAGAAATAGAATTAAGGTTACAATTAGGATTAGAATAAGAAATAGGGTTACGATTAGATTAGAATTAGGTTTTAGATTAGTGTTAGAATAGAATTGGGTTTTAGTTAGTGTTAGAATAGAATTAGGTTTAGGGCTAGGATTACAATTAGGATTAAAATTAGGGATAGAATTAAGCTTATGGTTAGGGTTAGGTTATGCTTAAAATTAGAATTAGAATTAGATTTAATGTTAGGGTTAGAATTAGGGTTATGGTGAGCATTGAGGTTAGAAATAGGGAAAGGGTTAGAATTATTATTAGAATTATAATTATGGTTATAATTGAATTAGGGTTAGAGTCAGGATTTGAATTAGATTATAGGTTTGAATTATGCTTATGATTAGGAATACAATTAGGGTTAGAATTAGCATATAGTGTTAGGGTTACAGTTAGATTTAGTGTTAATGTTATAAATATGAGCAGGGTTATGAAATATCCCATCCCTTGTTGAGATATTTGCTAATCCAAAAAATCTTCCTATTTTTGCTTGTGTTTTCTAGTTTTTGTTTCATTTTTTGAGTTTGATGAAAAGTTTTCAAAGGAAAAAGCAAAGAAAATGCATATGCAAATACAAGCAAGATGAACATTGAAGCAAAAGCAATAAGAAATTCAAACATATTTATTATTTCCTTTGCATATACAATATAATCATACTTGGGAGACCATATGAATGCTTGCAAAGTCTGATATAAGCTGATCAACATCAGCAAGCATCTTGTTCTAGATGCCTATCTCCTTTCTCCATCATGAAACGTGACCAAACTATATGCTATGCCCAAATTGACCTTTAAAAAGGAGTGTTCATGCCCCAAAATGAATCGCTTGGCCTTGGGATTAACACTCCCAACCTAGATGGAGAAGTACAACCCAACAAATAACTGTCCAACCTTGCTTATACTCCCACATAGCATTAGAAGATGGTGTTGTAAATGTATAAATTTAAGATCTCCATTGTTTATCTTTTCAATAATCTGAACCATCTCCTCAAACCCTATAGATTTTTGATGATAAACACTTTAAATATGCATACTTGTGATCCCCACATGCCAATAATAAGGTACATAAACAACAATGAAAATGTTCATTAATGATTGGCTTCAAAACTACTGATCTAATATCAAAAACTTATGTATTTTGATGATAATCTCTTCTATTATGCACAATGTGACTTCTAAATCAAATCCACCTGAAACAACAACCCTTGGATGGTATCTCACAACTGTAGCTTGCACAAATCAGAAAGAATGATTGTTCTTCATGATCAAATTGAAGAAGAAACCCTTGTTTTCTCCTCACAACCAAAGTACTTCAAAATTCCAAGTGTTGAATGAATAATCAAGATGAATTATTTTCTTTTCAAATTCCTTTTATACCTCTTCTCAATTTGAACGACCCCCAAGGAATATTCATTCATTAAATATATTAAATATTCATTTTCTTTTGTTGCTTTTTGAAATACTCCAATATGTGGGTGCCCAACTCAAGATATTAAGTAACTGACTTTATCTCATAAAAAAATCATCAATTATAAAGTCAAATATATCATTAATAATGGTTCACTTTATTATTTAATTATTATTAAAGTAATGACTTTAATATTTAATTATATCTTAACTCCATTAAAACTCATTATTAATCAATTTTGTCAATGCCAAAAGGTAGCCCAGTGATTCCTTTGCACACTAGGGTGCCTTACTATAAATAGTAAGGTTGGCCCCTAACATCCCACTGACATACTAAAAATAGTAAGTACGCATTAATAGATCTAGAAACCCACACAAAAGATCACCACTAAATATGCCAATGAATTGGAGGAGAAAACACCAACAACTGCCATTTGGAGAACCCATTAGCTCCCACATAAAATCCTCTAATCACCATTATTAGCCTACAAGGACCTGATGATAGGCTAATCTACAAAACTCTAATGCTCACTAAAAAGGGGACATTACAGGTTATGGTTATAATTTGGGTTACGGTCAGGTTATAATTAGGGTATAGGGCTAGGGATATGTTTAGAATAAATGTTTGGGTTAATTTAGGGATAGAATTAGGGTTAGGGTTAAAATTAGGGTTATGTTAGAGTTAGGATTATAATTAAGGTTAGAAAATCATGTTTATCACCAATAAACCATAGTCGTTAATTATTAAAAAACCCATTTTCTTGTTATAATAGGTGAAATGCCTATACTCTCTTAATGATTATAGATTTTACATTAAAATGTATGATTTATATTATTCACATGCACACTAAGGTGGGGATCATGCATTCTTCCAATGTGTATCTACTTAGAAAATCTATAAAATTTAACAATTAGGAATTGCTCCTAATTGATTCATCATATCAAGCATTCTTCCAATGTGTATTATTTTCTCAAAGGCATGTGATATTTATTTTTAATCCTTTCAATTAAAGGGAAATGAGTAAGGAAATTTATATTTTCTTATCATAGTAAGTCTTAATAGCTTTAATTTAAGTGTTTGATCTCAATGAATGATAAAAATAATAGATGGTACATTTATTTTGTAATACCTCATGTTTGGCTACTTGAGATTTACATGTGGACTTCTTGGTCATTAGGGTCAAACTTGTCAATTGAGTAGTTACTTTCTATGTTTTGAGGTGTAATGCCTTTGACACTTGTGCCTTGTCCTTCATTTATTTTTCTTTGGTTCTATGATTATTATTAGTGACAATGCTTCACTGTTCTATCAAAGTATTTTTAAATAGGTTTTGTATTATATTACTTAGACAATGATCTATAAATGTTATGTTATGACTTTTATATGATTGTTTTATATAATAGTATCTATTATCATCCTTTCTATCAAAGGTATTTATTCTTCTTCTTTATCCTTTTTCCTCTTCTTCATAATCTCTTTATTGTAAGTGACCATTGCCCATTGTCAAATAAAAATTACTTTCCCTACATATTAAAAAATAAATAATATTGAATTATAAATTGATAAATGGTGTAACAAGAAACAAAAACTCTTCTCAAACCTAAATATTACAAGAAACATATGTCGCATCTAATCTAAATTTGCGCAAGATCACATCAATTAATTCATACTCTTCTCAAACCCAAATGATTAAATCTAGGTGGCTAACAGTTATATAGAAGTAGGTGTATGAATAAGTGTGATAAATAAAAAAATTAGGTGAATGCATGAAATGATAAAAGGATTAATTCTAAGGGATCGACCCTAACTTTACACATGATCATACCATTTTTCATTAACATATATCAATATATTTTTTAGAATTAGGCCAATGAGAAAATTTTGTAAATATACAATATAAGTTGAAAGTACAGTAAACTGTATTGATTATCTATAATAGTGTTGAACATGATCCTCCATTGCAATGTCATTAAAACCTGTAAATTACATAACTTTTAGTTATTAAATTGATTTAAAATTAAACATAAAAAATTGTTATAAAATCATTTCATAATTTATTTACCATCTCTAGCTTGCATTGCATCTATTGTTGTTGGTGTTTAGTTAAGATAAATAAAAAATGGTAACCTATGTTGCCCAGTGTTTTGTTGATCATCTAAAGTTGCAATGACGTGTGTTTAATAAATCAACATAGAAACAACATTAAGTCTAACAATACAATGTATGTACTTAATCAAAATACTATTAAAATTCTAAATTACCTGGAATAGTTTTTTGAAATGTCTGACCAAGTATAACATTAAGCATTGATGGTTGATTTTCACGAATTGTATCTGCTATTTATTTGATTAATTATAGAAAATTGGTTAGAAATAGGAATTCAAAAATATCTCATTTAATAAATGAATGCATTTAATAGTTATAAAATTACTCCCAATAATTTGCATTTCATCGGTTGTTGTGTTTTTTATTATCATCTAAACCTACAATGACATGTGTATTTAATAAATCAATAGAGATACAACATTAAGTCTAACAATACAATATATGTACTTAATCAAAATACTATTAAAATTCTAAATTACCTGGAATAGTTTTTTGAAATGTCTGACCAAGTATAACATTAAGCATTGATGGTTGATTTTCATGAATTGTATCTGCTATTTATTTGATTAATTATAGAAAATTGGTTAGAAATAGGAATTCAAAATATCCCATTTAATGAATGAATGCATTTAATAGTTATAAAATTACCACCAATAATTTGCATTTCATCAATTATTGTGTTTTTTTTATCATCTAAAGCTGCAATGACATGTGCATTTAATAAATCAACAAAGATACAACATTAAGTCTAACAATACAATATATGTACTTAATCAAAATACTATTAAAATTCTAAATTACCTAAAATAGTTTTTTGAAATGTTTGACCAAGTATAACATTAAGCATTGATGGTTAATTTTCATGAATTGTATCTGCTATTTATTTGATTAATTATAGAAAATTGGTTAAAAATATGGATTCAAAAATATATTATTTAATGAATGAATGCATTTAATAGTTATAAAATTACCACCAATAATTTTCATTTCATCAATTGTTGTGTTTTGTTGATCATCTAAAGTTGCAATGACATGTGTATTTAATAAATCAACATAGATACAACATTAAGTCTAACAATACAATATATACTTAATCAAAATATTATTAAAATTCTAAATTACCTGGAATAGTTTTTTGAAATGTCTGACCAGCTATAACATTAAGCATTGATGGTTGATTTTCATGAATTGTATCTACTATTTATTTGATTAATTATAGAAAATTGGTTAGAAATAGGAATTCAAAAATATATCATTTAATGAATGAATACGTTTAATAGTTAGAAAATTACCATCAATAATTTTTATTTCATTGGTCGTTGCGTGGTTCATATCAATAGAGGAGGGAAATCGACGTCTTCTATTATTGTCTTGATCATCCAAACCTACAATGACATATTTTTAATATGTGATGTAAAAACAATAATTATTGCTATGTAAAATATTAAAATAATTTCCAATAAATGTACTCACTATGTTGTTTTATGATGATAACCCTTCCTTCTTGTATTTTTATGCCTGAACGGTTGGAGACCATTTTTTGTTTTGCTTCCTACCACCTATGGAGGGGACCTGAAATTTTTCATGCTCTTCAACTCTTTCATTCAAGTCTTGATGGATGGAATTTCCTCTTTGATGAATAAATTGACGTTTGTGCATTTT
>VDFB02285071.1:0-26001 GCA_007258455.2 Sequoia sempervirens | reverse complement strand
CTGTTTGATCCATTCAATTTTGGATCCAATTTTTTGTAGCATTAGATTGAGGGAGTGGACAGCACAAGGTGTCCAAAAATGTGTGGATACTTCTCCTCAACCAATAACCCAGCAGCCCTACAATTTTTGGCATTGTCGGTTACAACTTGCACAACATTTTGATGGCCCACTTCTTCAATAGCTTGGCAAAGGATGTCAGCAATAAATGGACCATCTTTCACTTGTCCTTCACAATCCACTACTCTCAAAAACATTGCCCCTTTAGGGGACACAGCAATAACATTGATCAATGGGCGATTTCTTGCATCTTTCCATCCATCAGAAACTATGGTCACCCTTGTTTCGATCCATGAATCCCTTATTGGCTTCAAAGAGTCTGCTACATGTTTCACCTCTTTCTCCAATAAGGTGCAACACACCTTCTCAAAACCTAGGCCCTTATACCCCTTTGGAGCCTCATTAATAGATTTCACCATTTTTTGCCAATATGGTGAATGAACAACGTTGAATGCCAATCCATTGGCATAGACACATCTTGCTATGTCTTGATCAGCAATCTCTCTTGCCTCATTTTGAAATGAAGCTTCCAACGGTCCCTTAGATCTTTTATTTGAAGAGGGCATGGTTTGCTCTTGAGGGATGTCCATAAATGGATGGCTTTCTATAGGTGGATAATAAGAAGGTGGTGTAGGGGGTTTCATGGATCGAGATCCTTTCTTCAAAGGATGGCTTGTTTTACCACTGGTTGTTTTTTGGTCTGCCTTTTCTTGTTCAGCAATATATTTCAACACTATATCTTTTGGAATGCCTTCGTTGTCTTCACCTGGACAATTCTTGATGCCTGTTTCAGGGATCCCGCACAAATGCCCTTTTACTCGACTGTATGAGCTCGAATATTGAACATTGCAATGACTACAAATCCAAATATATCCTCCACCATCTGGAAGTTGCCGAACCATTTCTACATATTTCCAAAGGGGAGAGGCTGGGTTTATTTTGAAACGAGATTGGATTGAGCCTGAGGAGGTACCGGTTGCCATTGTAATTCGGAATAGTGAATACCTAAGGCACAACATATTGAAATTTTGGTATTGATTCATTGAATTTGAAACTAAAAGACTTAATTAATTTCAAAAAAATGAAAAAATTGAACATGTGTTATAGACATTTAGAGGAATGAAAAGTAAAACAAAAGAGTTGAAGTTCACTTGTGAAAAAAAATGTAAAAAAAAATAATAAAAAAACTTCAAAAAATCTAGCTCTTTTGAAGAAATCTTGCTCCACGATCTTCTTAGCAACGAATAGACACTTGCAAGTGCTTAGGAATAGCACAACAATCAACTTTGAACAATCTACAATCAGCCTTCAAATCTATTCCAGCTTGTGCAAGCAAAAAAGAAAGTTCAGCAATGGAGGCAAAAAATCCTTTTTTCTCATTCACAAATTGGTAAATGAGTTTCACTTTACCTATTTCATGGTTTTGAGGCAAGTATTAGGATTAAAAAGAATAAAAAATTCATTAAAAGTCAAAAACGAGTCAAAAAAGTATTAAAAAAATGAAAAAAAAAGTGAAAAAACGCACCTGGGCGCAAAATAGAACCCGGGTTCGAACCAGGTTCAAAATTTTCGAACCCTGTCCAGACCCACAGTCATGGGTCCGGACCCTGGCCGAACCCACAATCCAAAAGACGGACCCAGAGCGAACTTCCACGGACCGGACCCAAATTCCGGACCCGAATCGAACCTGACTCGAACCCGGGGCCTTCCTGAGCGAATCCGGTAACTTAGCATTCAAGCATTTACTAATATTATTAATTATTATGATAAAGTAAGGCAATGACTTTAACATGATTTTGGTGCAATCTGATTGCTGAGGGATCTTCCTTTAATAGGCTTAACATCCTAAAAGCAAATATAAATGGTACAGCAGTGCACTTTGTGGTACCAAGACTTCACAAACCCGAAAAAAATATGACACTGCCATTATTTCTGCTCAATTTTTCCATGAATGCACTACGAAAAACTAAGGAATTTGCCAAAGCCACCGAAAGAAACCCAAAACACAAGACCAGGAGCATCTACTGCACTACTTGGAATAGAACTTTCCAATATTTCAAGAGGTAGCAATCTAATGACAAGTGGGAATATTTGTGAAAGTAAGACCTACCTTTAATTCTTTCCATTGCACTAAGATTGCACATTATTCAAGCAAACATGGCACAAGGTTACAGTTATCAAATATACAGAAATTTAAAGGAAACAATGTTTAAAATTTCAAGAATAGAGCAACACAATGATTCTAACCACTATTTGCAAATCTTAAAGAATATGTCAATGCATTGAATGTTACCAATGAATAAAGTAAGGCAATGACTTTAACATGAATTTGGTGCAATTTGATCCCTGAGGGATCTTCCTTTAATAGGCTCAACATCCTAAAAGCAAATATAAATGGTGCAGCAGTGCACTTTGTGGTACCAAGACTTCAAAAATCCAAAAAAATATGACACTGCCATTATTTCTGCTCAAATTTTCCATTAATGAACTACGAAAAAATAAGGAATTTGCCAAAGCCACCAAAAGAAACCCAAAATGCAAGACCAAGAGCATTTACTGCTACTTGGAATAGAACTTTCCAATATTTCAAGAGGTAGCAATCTAATGGCAAGTGGAAATATTTCTGAAAGCGTGACCTACCTTTAATTTTTTCCATTGCACTAAGATTGTACATTATTCAAGCAAACATGGCACAAGGTGACTGTTATCAAATATACATAAATTTAGAGAAAACAATGTTTAAAATTTCAAGAATATAGCAACACAATAATTCTAACCACTATTTGCAAATCTTAAAGAATATGTCAATGCATTGAATGTTGCCAATGTTTACAAATTTTGGAAGATGTCAACACATACCACCAATGTGTATTAAAAGTATATTACAACCTTATCCAATATTTATCAAGTGAATAAGATCAATAAGAATAATAGTATAGTACCAATGGCTTTTGGGCAAGTAGTGGGGAATGATTAGTTTCACATCACAGATCCAAGTTCAATTCCCACAAGTAGAGTACCTTGTAGTGGCCTTTAGAACATCTTGAGGTAGGGATCAAATTTATGGCAATGCATGGGCCTAAGCCTATCCTTGTGTATTGTCATAGGACACCTTGAGGTTTATATGAGTGTAAATATATAATGGTCCAAGCCCACCCCTATGTCCTCTATGAGCTCTGTCCAAATATTTTACATAATATCTTCTCAATGGTTTTGAGGCAAGCAATGGGGAACGATGAGTTTCATGCTATAAATTCAAGTTCATTCCCATATTCCAAGCATCTTTTAGTGGCCATGGTGAAACCTTGAGGTACAAGATGAACTAATGGCAATACATGTACCCCAAACCCAACCCTATATGTCACTAGGCATTATCGTGAGTAGGCTATGTTGAAAGTTTAAATTCAAGGTTTGGGTTTGATGGTTTGTCAATTACTTTTCCCCAAGATTTGGTACAACTAAATTTGGTCATTGTAGTAGTTAGAAAACTTGGATTCAACAAGGAATGTACAACCCAAAATTTTGACTCAAGCTTGTGAACCTATCATGTCCCCTTTTTGTAATAATATTGTTATATGTCAAAATGCCTTGTTTCCAAGATCCTTCATCCTCTCTCAACCAAGAATTTTGTATCTTTGCCCCTTCTCTTCCTCTTTTGGTGTCATTCTAGGTTACCCAAGTCCTTATGTATTTGGGTGAGTTAGGTATTCTAAGTGTTTGTTAATCAAAATGTCAAACTTCATTGTCCTAGCAAACTTAATGCCCTTTATCCACTTATGTCCTCTTCCTCATCAATCTATCGAAGTTTTCCATCCCATCATCATCTTACTTCCCTTTTGATCAGGATGTCAAAGTTTCCCATACCGAGGTCCCCTTCTCTAGTCATGCCACCATTAGTGACTCATCTCACTACAATAGGACTTCGCCTCCTCCACCTACCATATAGGTATGAGTTCCTCATCATCCCGAACCCCCAAAGTTCAAAACTCCCAACTCTTTGCACTATTCATCCCACCTAACACTTGACATGTTAACAAGCCATAATGTTTCTTCATTACACATGTCTATAGTTGGGGTTCTATTTGGCCAATGACATTGTTTAAATAGAGGATGTGGTCCCATGTATATTTTCCTAGTGTTGGAGTTGTGCATACCATCGCCATTAGTATGATAGTTAGGGTTTGTTGTCACAATTCTTTTCACCATTACTCAAGTGGTTATGGCAAGTTCGAGAACCTTCTTCCATACCCCCCAAATACCTCTCTACGCATGTGAACACAAATTTTGGTCACAACTCAAAGGAAAACAACATTGGTTGGTATCGGTAGTCCCCCTATCTACTTCTCTAATACTTGATGATCTCCATGCCAATTTTGGCCTTGCTTCAGATTGTATTTTGGGTTGGAAACCTATGAAGAAAAAAAACAATTGAACACCCACATCAAACCCTTATGAGATTTGCCTCAAGCATTTGTTTTCAAACAAATAGATTTGAGGACAAGACCTTGCAGATTTGTAGTAACTACAAGACACAACCTTGCAGATTTGTAGTAACTAGAGGACAAAACCCTACTAGTTTGTAAGCGGCCAAGGACAAAAACCTATTGGCCGAAGAAGTGATTCTCACCCAAAGGTCACAGGTGAGTTTTAATGGTGATCGACATTGGCGATATCAAGATAGTGCAACACTTGCAATTGTCACAATAGAAGCAGTTACTTCGAAGGTGTCCATGGTGGCAATTACCCACAAGAACAAACAAAACAAATTGTAGAAGGTTGTAAATGCCAACCAAAGCCTCCTCAATCCACGAAAGCTACCAAAACAACATTTGTAATATATTTGTTGTTTTTTTTATAAATGTAAGAATGGCACCATAACAGCCACATGAGTTGTAAATCAAGTTTAAAAAGGTAAGATGAATGCAAATACATATTTGTGATCTAGGTTACTTAAATCTATCAATATATGAAGTTATGATTGGTCTTGTTTTCATTTTACCAACTTTATATTCCAAATTAGGGGTATTATGGGAATGAAAGAAAAAAATCTAGGGTTTATGGTTATACATAAATCTGAGCCCTAAATTTAGTGTTAATTTGTCCATAAAATCCGACAAGGTTTAATTAATTGATTGAAGT
The DNA here is from genome assembly GCA_007258455.2 of Sequoia sempervirens. NCBI lineage: Eukaryota > Viridiplantae > Streptophyta > Pinopsida > Cupressales > Cupressaceae > Sequoia > Sequoia sempervirens. Next base: position 20,805 of record VDFB02285071.1, on the reverse strand, counting down.
AGCATATTTAACAAAGGGTTATTGCAAATATCTTGCTTGGTTAAATGGATGCCCCTAGCCAGTCCCTAGAAATATCCACAAATGAAAGCTGCTGCATTAAAATATTTAAGTTGTCTTAAGGCCGATAATATATATTCAAATCTGTCCAAAAACCATTTTGTATCAAATCTAAGCAGGGACATTACAGACCTTGCAAAAACTCAGCAAAAAAATACATAATATATTAAACAAACAAATAGAAATTAATACATTTTGATAACATGTAAATATATTTTGGATATAAATTTGTCAAAATTCAAAATATTATGTTAATTTCCAGCACTAGCACACCAAATTAATCCCTTAGAGTTGAACTTTTGTATGTGTTGACACTATGCCATAGGCATTATTCTTATGCCACCATAACAAACCATATCAATAAAACAAAGTGGGCATTTTGAAATGCTTGAACAAAATGAAGCCACCTAGGTAGAGTTGCTTGTGACCAGAAATTTGAATGCTTTGTGTTGTCGTTGGAAGCATAGAGATATGTCAGAAAGCAACATAAAATTATTTTAGGGTACATTCCCACTAGTTTTCAAGGGTTCTAGGAGCCAATGATCCACAGAATACAAAGCTTGGCCCTAGATGCAGCAACACAGTACTTATTATACACCTATAAAAATATTTCTCTTTTCAATGAGAATCGAGCTACAGTTTTTACATTCCTTGCTTCAAATCTCTCTTCTAATGGAACCCATTTGCTACTAAAATGAGCAAGAAGGGCATAACTGATTAGGCTACTGGTGTTCTGTGTTCTAGCCTCAGGCAAGTTTGTGCTCAAGACTTGTGATCTAAACCTGAGACTCACCAAGTTTTGGTAGAAAAACTCACAAAAAAACCACACACAATCACCCAAACTCAATCCACAAGTCTTGTGCAAGTTGCTTCTGCACATTAAAAATCAAAAATGCTTGGTTTTTTTTTTTTGCTTTTTCTATTTACTCCTTTGGATCCCACGAGGATTCTTTCTAGGCTTACCTAGAGTTCATCTTTAGGATTTTTTATTTTTTTTCATTAAGTTTTTTGGCTCCCGAGACAATTCTTCTTGGGCTTCCCTCCATTTCGCCCTAGGTCATACCCTAAACCTTTAGAATCAACTCAAATACATCCGAATGTACCAAGGCCAATTCTAGAGGCCACCAAGTACATATGAACATACTGGAGCCAATTCCAAAGGCTTGGGGCAAACCTGGGCCAAAAGCTAGACTAGAACAGTTCAGATTGGCTTAGGGTTCATTCAAAAACCCCAATAACATAGAGAGTAATCATATTAAGAATCTAAGTCCACTCCCATGGTGTATACCAACTTTGCACTAATGCTTATCCTAACAATTTAAGCCCAACAAGCATGACTAGGTGGAAAGTCTGGAGCATTACCACTATGGAGACTTGGATCCAATTTCCCCCAAGAACAACTAGGCAAGCTTTTATTGCATCAATGTACAAAAAAAGTGGACACTATGTGTGAATGTGGACTAGACCCCATTTGTGTCCCATGGGTTAAGGATCCATAAACCCCTATTCACAAATCAAAATAAAAAAATTAACAATCAAGTACTTTAGTGACCTTGATATACTCTTGCCTCTTGGTGTGATAAAACCATTAGGAGACCTTTAACAAATTAAATTTCTCACTGATAGAGATTGACAAAAACTAATTGCAATACAATACCATTGTGACATGATAAGTTGAAAACAAGATCCATTGGCTTCATATTTACTAATTTTTGCTAAAACAAATTTGCCAAGGAAGTAATGTTAGTAATAATAACAACAATGTATAATCAGTACAAGAGGAGAATAAACAAAACATAGAGAATTTTTTCTAAAAGAAACCATTGTTAAGCTGGCCCCAAGTTTTCAAATGAGATTTGAATAGATTCTAAGAATGCATAATTTGAAAAAGGCATCATTATTACATGATTAGATTGGGTGATAATGAGAAAATTTCAAAACTATTAAAGGCACCAAAGATGAAGAGTGACTTTTTAAACAATATGCAAAACAAAAATCAAAAAATCAAAGTTGCATGGACACGAATAAGGATACAAATACAGGTACAATATCAGATACGGCCATTTTTTAAGACCCCCAATATGGATACAACATTCATAAAAAGCGCACATATATTTAACGCAAGCTTTTCTTTGTTTGCCAAAAAAAAAAAAGTAAAATTGCACAAGAATAAAACCAATAAAAATTGGTCTAAAATAGAAAAACATTTCATTTGTCTTCCTCATTTGGTGTAGGTTTTGTTTATACAAAACAAAAAAATATATTGCACAATTGAAGTTTTTTAAGATTTAGGTTTGGGAAGATTCACGTCAATTTTTTTTGAAAATAAAATCACACAATATCCAACATGGCTGGAAAATCAAGGTTTTTTGGCCACATGTGGGTACAGTATCCAATGTGTATTTGAGTCGTATCATACTTGTATCTGTATCTGATATGGGGATACGCTTGTCTAGTGTGAGGCCCATCTCTATGCTACATCCAATAAGTGAACTATTTTAAGTTTAATTATTGACTATGGCTGATGATACCATTGATGATAGGAGATTTAGACATTTGTGTTCATGTGATGGTTTGATTATTACTATGCTACATCTAGTACTTGGATTATTTTAAGTTTGGTTATTGTCTATCCCTATTGATATCATTGATGATAGGATATTTGAACATTTAATTTAATATGATCATTTGATTTTGATTATGCAACATGCTAGCTAACTATGATGATTGATCTAATTTCATGTTGGTTATTGAGTTTGTTCAATTTGAATCTGAAAACTTAATGATGAAGGAATGAAACAAGTGGTGTGAACCAATCATGTTGCAATTAGATGAGTATGAAAATTAATGTTAATGAAAATGAGATAAGATAGGTGGCTAATGATTTTTCAATTATGTTATAGGATCTTTATGCTATACAAATTATGAAACTTGTGTGAATGCAATTGTGATTCAAATGATTTGATTATTATATGAATATGATTTACTTGGATGGATTAACATGTGTATTGAGTGTGCATGTACATTTTCCATGGCCAATGGAAATCGGAGGCAACTCTTGGGAACCCTATGTAAATTAACCAGTGAAACTGAGCTAAAGTCCATATGAAGGGACTAAAGTTCCATCATGTAATTATTGATGTTACTTGTGAATGTTTTTAATTTGGTTTTTATTGCCACGTCAGTCCATCTAGGAGGTGAGTTGTCTATCCAAGTGGACAAACTCGGATTTGAACTTTTAGGCACTTTTTGGGGATTGAAAAGTGATATTTTTTAAGTGTTTTTATGGGTTTAAGGTCCCTAGGGCAGGTACCTATGGGTTAGGTACCTTTTTAGCTCAAAATCATGGGTCAGTCTCAAGGTAGGGCACTCTTTTTGAGGCCTTAAAGAAGTTTGACGAAAATAAGGTTTGGAAAGTGGGATGGGGACTAGTCCCTTTCCAATCCCACTTCTCCATGTTGTCTTGGAAGTCTCCCTAATCCTCACACGTGTGAGAACACATGGGTGAGTGTGCCTGAGAGAGTGAATGGGAGGTTGACAAATGTCAACTCCCTATTCAAAGGAGTTCATACTTGAGTTCCTATAAAACAAACTCAAAACAAGGGTTAGGGGATTCTTTTGCATTCTTGATTTTGGTTGAATTTTGGGGGGAGTGAGGAGTTTGAAGAAAAATCTTGGAAGAAGAGGAGTTGTGTGGATTCTCAACCCATCCTTTCCTAAGCTTGATTTTGAGGTAGATTCACCACTCTTTCTATTTCTCTATGTTTCTATTTGCAAGATTACATGTGTATGTAAAAATGTTCTTAGTATTTGATCTCTTGTGTTGCTTGTATGCTTATTTCTAAATGCTTTTGGTGCTTGTTTTCTTGTATTGTCGAATGTGGTTTATGTGATGGGTAAAGGGTTGTATAGGGATAGGCTCACCCAAAATTTGGGAAGAGCATCCCTTGTTGGGGATGGTATGGAGTAGGAACCTCCATGGGGAAGTTTAATTCCTCCTTAAGAGGAGAGGTTCAAAAGGGTATGAGTACCCATATGTAATTGTGAAATGACATAAATGGTTTTGGTGGTATGGGTTTTGGAGAAAGAGATGATATTAAAGAAGGTTTGCACATGAAATGAAGGAAGTATGATATTGATTTGCTATTGTTTTCTATTATTATAAGTCCCCATATGGAGTGCGTAGTCCACCCTCATCCCCTCTTTGGATTCTTGAAGGAATCCTAAAGTTATGTGATAATCCCTTTGGTGGGTGTGTAAATATTCTTGTTGTATCATGTGTGTGTGTAAATATTGTTATGCTTGGTTTTGTTTGTACCCGGTTCCCTTGGTTGCCTCCTAGCTCGGGGGTGGTTGGATTTTCCAACCAAAGGTTGGGAGGTGAGCATCCCATTGGCCTCTAGAGATATTTTGTGTGTCTTTTGTAGGTTGGAGAAACATATGAAAGTTGCAGATTTGAGAAGCTTACAGTTTTAGGAGTAGCTATGTCTCTTGTGGATAGTGTTGGTGCTAGCATGTCAAAATAAATATGCCTTATTGAGTTGAATGTTATAGCCTTGGGAAAAGTTGTTGTATAGTATAACTCATATTTTACTTATGAAAGGAAAGGTATACCCTTACATTGTAAAAGAATGAAAATGTGCTTTCATGCTTAGAGGAGTATGGTAATTTGTTGTAAAGCCTCTTATATCAGTTCTTTATTATCAAAGATAAGAAAAGTGTGTGTTGCAATAATGATTTATTCATGATGGATGTAATGAAAATACTAGTTTTGTACGTTGACCCGAAATAAAATGAATGTTATATTTTGGGTATATTTTATTTTGGATATATTGTAAATATAAAAAAAAAAAAAATTAGTTATATCATTTTGTTTTGCTAGTTGAGAAAGGAAAAAAGAAAGAAAGAAAGAAAGAAAGAAAGAAAGTATGCATGAAATTATGTACTAAGTAGGGTTTTATGCACACTAGTTTATTGTTATTCAAGAAATGCAGACATAGGGTAAGTTTTGCATATTATTTTATATAAACATATATAGTGCAGATTGAAAAGGAGGTTTAACATTTCTAGTTGAAAGTATTCATTTGACAACCTATTTGGTAGTGATAATTAAGTTTGTCACAGTTTTATAATTAACAGTTTACTAGAGACTAGGCAGTTTACTTCCAGGCTTAAATGGTGAAATGCAGATGTAGCTATCTATGTAATATGCTAGGAATATTTAAAATTTGAGCATAGTTTATGGGATAATACTTTCATAAATGCATTTCTTCTTGAAATACTTAAAAGGGAATCTTAGAACTATATTTTTTATAAGTATCTATAGCTTACAGAAATTTTGGATAGAAGTTAAGAGACAGCTGCCCTCATATTCGGTTGTAGAAGTTCGTGCCAAGAAAATAATACTACATGAAGATTTCTTAAAACTCATAATGCAAAGCATACATTATAATCCATACTTCCCGATTTTGTTTATGCATGGACGTTGTTGAAATTTATTTACTCATAAGAAGGAATAAACAAATACTAATGACTCCCTGATAAAGTTTTGAAACAAAAGATATTCACGTCTTAGTTTTGAGCACATGGGAATGACTATGCATTTAGTAAATCACAAAAGAGAAATCATGAAATAAAATAAAGAGTGGTGAGAATGCGTCCTGATTCAACTCCTAAGGGAGATATCGACCTATGCAGGAAGTTGCGCCTTTGAACAACACTATGCCTCCCTATAACCATCTCAAATAGAACTGAGTATGATGCTTCCTATTGAATGATGTCTAGAACAGGCACAAATATCCTCACAAATAATGGGCCAACAGCATGATTGCAGATTTCCTCTACCCGTAGACATACTCCCTCCTGTAAGATACCAATATGCATCCCGAGGCTGTGCAAGAATAGATAGTATTATCTACCTTTTTGTCTAGCGATTTCACATTGAAATGATGCATTTCATATCACGAATTAACTGTTAGATCTGCTGATTTATGTAATTCTACCAGTTCTTCTTGTCCACAAGTGCGTCAACTATAAAAAAAAAAACAAAAGGGTTGACAACACATATTTCATTAAACTGTTGTAATCATTAAACTTGAGAATTATTGTGCTTGGATGAGAGGGGTAGGATAAAACGTAATAAGGAACTAACACATGAATTTGCATACCCTGTTGATAGGTAGACATGTAGTGCAGGTCGCGACTCTTGCTAGGGCACAGGCTCACAGCAAATAGGACTATACTTTCCCCATCGCGTGTTGAAACACACATGCACAAGATAGCATTAGCTTGGAGTATTGTTAATAACAGTCTACATGTGCCTTTCATCTCGATGATTAATTTTCAGGTATAGATAGGCTCATCCGCAACTTGCATCCCCTTGATACTCGCACTGCCTGTAGCATTTCATTTTTTTGACAATCTCAACGACTGAACAAAAAGATCCAACCAACAACCTTAAGAGATCTGAAGTTATCGCAGAGATAAGACTTCACATGGTTGGGATTTACAGATCGAATTAAGGCCCGTTTGTTGATAGGAATATTGGCTGACAGCTAGCTGCGTAGCAGAGTGGGTCAATATCAGGTGATGTAAAGTAAGCTTCCAAAAGTAGCGCCTGAGTGTTGGGAGTTGGCGCAGCTAATAGGGAGAGCTGTAACTTTATTTACTGCACCACTTTGCACCACTTTTTGACTTCTCATATGGCAACGTACACGAAGCAACAAATGAGGTTGGACCAAATAAAACAAAATAAGACACCAATTAAACTCACAGACGATCTGTTGCACGCCACCCCCTTTTAACTCCACCATTGGGTGAGCCTCGGTTGATGGTTTGAGTATATCGTTCATGGCACGAATAAAGCTAGTGAGAGTCATAGTATAACCTAATACCGCTATGTTCGCTATTCAATACAATTAAAAGTTTAATAATACAATCAGCCTCCTAATTAAATAAGGCAACAATAAGCGAATTGCAAATTAAAAAAAAAAAGAGATGCTGAATATGCTTTGGGAGAAATAGTAATTGTATTCGTAGGGTTGGGTAGCACAAAAATTTGGGCAAGTGTTGCCTCGCATAATGTTACTTATTTTTCGTAGAACGTGGAAAGCGTAATTTTGTCTTAAAAACATCACCCATTGTTAAATTAGGTGATCAGAAGTAAATGCACAGAAAAATAAATCATAATCAGACAAAATGACACAGCATGTACCCTGGGAAAACCCTCCTCTTGAGGGAGAAAAACCCAGCAACAAAGATCTCTTTTATATTCGATGCAATAGTAACAATTTTACAATTCACAATAAGGTCTAACTCAAGACCGATTGCTGATACCAAGCAATAAGAATATCATGATCTGGATCACACCTGGGAATAGAAAATAGATCTGATTATGCACACTCGGATTCCAGAAGAATTCTCACTGTTCTTTTACATAGTCCGCACCATGAAGAGACTGCAGCTAACACCGATCTGGTTGCTATTAATGAGATTCGTATTTGATCAGATCGCTCTTCATAATGACGAGCTTCGCTTATCATGTACGCACCTTTCTATGTGTTCTTTCTGTGTGTTCGCATTTGATAGAGACGGACTGGCAGAGAGAGATCGAATAATAACATATCTGTGTATGAAGAACAACTTGAAGTCGAATATATACAAGACAAATATGTGTCGGCCTCAATGCAATATAAAGATCCTCTTACAAATGTCGGCCTTTAATAAGTAACCAAATATCTTTTATGTCGGCCAGATTATCAAGCGCGGAATAATAAGTATTAAATGAATAGCCAAAGGCTATATTCAGTTTAATACATTCTCAACGGTTATGAGCTGGAAGGAACTTCCGCGGCTGCTCTAACATTAACACTCCCTCTCAGCTAGGGAGAGAACTTCCAGCTGCATAGAACATATGATCTCCATATGAGGTTCATCTGCCACCATTTCCTGCAATCAGATATAAAGAGAGATATATCACCTCAATGTGATATCAACCATCACATGGTTAAGTGCTAGTGTTCATCACTTGCGTGATGACTTTCACCATGGCTCTCCCAGAGGGTGAAACACAAGCACAGAAAGATCATCACGGACTCTCTCACGTGATGTTGTCATGGAGTCACACACATGACATCCACCATGACTCAGCTCAGAGGGTGGAACCGAGGGCTTTCACCTCAAATTCTTCCGTCACAGAAGAAGATGCAATAGTAAGTACAAGTGTTCATCACTTGCGTGATGTTGTCACCTCAAGTGACTTTCACCATGACTCTCTCAGAAGGGTGAAACACAAGTACAAGATATGTCATGGAGTCGCACACATGACATCCACCATGACTCTCTCAGAGGGTGGAAACGAGGGCTTTCACCTCAAATTCTTCTGTCACAGAAGAAGGTGCATTAACAAGGGATTTCACCTCGAACTTCTCTCACAGAGAAGAACTCATTAAGCAAGGCTCACTAATACTGGGACTCATACTCAGTCAAGGCTGGATTCTCCACCATACCAAGCTTGTCTCGAAAGTACACGAACTTTACCCTAGCGAGAGGCTTGGTGAGAATATCTGCCGTCTGCTCATCAGTGCTAATGTACCTCAACTGTACAGCCTTTCTCAGTACCATATCTCTATATAGTGGTACTTGATCTCAACATGCTTGGTTCTGTCATGAAACACAGATTGACAGAGAGCTTTACACAACTCTGATTATCACAATGAATAATGGTGGGCTCCATTGATTGTCCAAACAATCCTGCAAGGAGCTTACGAAGCCACACTGCTTCTCGAGTTGCCATGCAAGCTGCAATATACTCGGCCTCAGCTGTACTCAATGCTACAGAAGATCGCTCGCTGCACTGTGAGATCATAAAGCACTAAATCAAGCAACAAGAGGTGCTTCCGATCCGTAACACTGCCCAATCAGAATCAGTGAAACCAAGTAACTCCAAGTCTCAGATTGGTATATCAACCCATATCCAACTGTGCCACGCAAGTATCTCAGGATATGTTTAGCTGCAACAAGATGTATCTGTCTCGGATCACACATAAACTGGCTAAGTGCACTTACTGCATAGCAAATATCAGGTCTAGTGTTAACTAGATACATCAAGGATCCAATCAGCTGTCTGTACAGTGTAGGATCCACCAAATCTGAACTAGCTGCAGCCTCCTTCAGTTTATGAAGATTGGTCTCCATGGGAGTAGACATGGATTTGCAATCCATCATGCCAAATCTCTTAAGTATGTCAATGGTGTACTTCCCTTGATTTAAAATCATACCGTCTGGCCTCTGCCAGACTTCTAAACCAAGGAAGTAATGCATGAGCCCAAGGTCCTTCATCTCAAATTCAGAAGTTAAATCCTTCTTACATTCAAGAATCAGGTGATCTTCTCCAGTGAGGATTAGATCATCAACATATAAAACCAAAATCAATACATCACCATTGATTACCTTGAAGTAGAGATTTGAATCAGCATCATTCTTCAAGAAACCCAGGCTTGATAGATACTGATCAATCCTTTGTACCATGCACGAGGAGCCTGCTTAAGACCATACAAGGCCTTCTTCAACTTGCAAACATGTGACTCCTTCCCATGAATCTCAAATCCATCAGGTTGCTCTATGTAAACCTCTTCCTCAATTACTCCATTGAGAAAAGCTGTCTTCACATCCATCTGATGAATCTTCCATCCCCTAGATGCAGCAATAGCAATGATGGTTCGGACAGAAGTGTATCGAGCAACAGGAGCAAAGGTCTCATCATAGTCAACTCCCTCTTTCTGAGAGAACCCTCGAGCCACAAATCTTGCCTTGTGCTTCTCAATGCTTCCATCTGCAGCATGTTTAATCTTGAATAGCCATCTAGAAGATACCACTGACTTGCCCTTGGGTCTAGGAACGATATCCCAAACATCGTTCTTGAGAATTGACTGATACTCCTCTGACATAGCATCTCTCCAGACTTGAAGACTGGATGCTTCCTCAAAACAGGAAGGCTCGGATTCTATAATCTGACTCATTAAGGCAACATAACTGGAGAACTTATGTGGCCTTTTGCTTTCTCTGAATGTGCCTCTAGGAGCTGCAAAGCTTTCAGCCTCTTGCATAGTGCGACTGGCCCATAGAGGTCTCTTTCTCCCAATAACAATGTCAGTAGGCCCATCAGTAGGTTCCAAGGGTTCAACTGGATCAAGATCTTCCTTTGGTTCCATTATTGTTCCCTCCTCGAACTTCGTGAGCATGGTCAACTCCATGTCCCGAGGAGACCTCTAATATCAATCTCCATATGAACCTCCGATCTCCCCAACGCAACATCTTCCTCAATGTGACATCCCCTACCGATCTCTATCGACTTCTGACCTGGAATGTAAATTCTGTAAGCTTTTGAAGTCTCACTGTAGCCCACAAAGATTCCCTTCTTGCCAGAAGGCTCCAGTTTGGTTCTCTTTTCTTTGGGAACATGAATATAGACAGGACAACCGAAGATCCTCAAATGGCTGACTTCAGGCTTCTTCCCTGAAAAGGCTTCTTCTGGAGTCATATTCTCCAGGATCTTATGAGGGCATCTGTTCTGAACATATACTGCTGTCCTAGAAGCTTCTGCCCATAGGAAGGTTTGCAAATGTTGATCATGAATCATGGCCTTTGCTGCTTCCACAATTGTCCTGTTCTTTCTTTCGGCAACACCATTTTGTTGTGGATTATAGGGAACACAAAGCTCCCTCTTAATTCCTGCATTAGTACAAAAGTTTCGAAAACTACTGGAGGTGTATTCTCCACCATTGTCAGATCTAAGAACCTTAATTCGTTTACCAGAAAGATTTTCTACTAAAGCTTTAAACTCTTTAAACCTATCTAGAACTTCCTCAGATTCTTTAGATTTCAAAAAATAAATCCAAGTCTTCCTAGAGTGATCATCAATAAAGAGAACATAATACAAAAAACCACTCGAAGAAGGAACAGACATAGGACCACATAAATCAGAATGAATTAGGTCTAAAATACACTTAGATCTATTTTCTCTACTATGAAAAGGGGCTTTTATGTTCTTACCTAATGCGCAGCCTTTGCATGTACCTTCGTGTTCCGGGTTGAATTTGGGAAGGCCCGTCACCAACTTCTCCATGATGGGTAGAGCTCGAAAGTGCAGGTGAGCCAATCTCCGATGCCAAAGATCACAAAGGCTGGTAGAGTCATGAACCAATGCTTGAAGAGGAAGAGAGCAGACCTTGTAGAGGTTATCATGTCTTACTCCAATTACTTGAGCATCCTTAAAGTTAGAGTTCTGCATCCACACTAGAACTTTGCCTTTGGAGAAGGCAACTTGATATCCTTTATCTTCCAAAGCTGAAATAGAAATGAGATTACGCTTGATTCCGGGAACATAAAGAACATTACCCAATTGAAGCGATATGCCAGAATCCAAGTGAAGTGTGGAGGATCCAATTCCCTTGACAGAGTAGGTGGCATCATCTCCAATGATGACTTGATCAGCAGATTCCTTTTCCACCAAATTGGATAAGTGTCCCTTGAATCCAGTTATGTGGCGGGAGGCACCACTGTCGATTATCCAGGTGCTGGAGTTGGAAGGTATGCAGCTAGATAGTGCTGAATGAGACATGGAATCGCACGGACCTTCGAACTTCAGATCATACACCATCTTGACAAGCTGTCAGCAGTAATCTGAGTGCAATAAACTGATCACGATCCTCAAACCCGCTCTGATACCATGTTAAATTAGGTGATCAGAAGTAAATGCACAGAAAAATAAATCATAATCAGACAAAATGACACAGCATGTACCCTGGGAAAACCCTCCTCTTGAGGGAGAAAAACCCAGCAACAAAGATCTCTTTTATATTCGATGCAATAGTAACAATTTTACAATTCACAATAAGGTCTAACTCAAGACCGATTGCTGATACCAAGCAATAAGAATATCATGATCTGGATCACACCTGGGAATAGAAAATAGATCTGATTATGCACACTCGGATTCCAGAAGAATTCTCACTGTTCTTTTACATAGTCCGCACCATGAAGAGACTGCAGCTAACACCGATCTGGTTGCTATTAATGAGATTCGTATTTGATCAGATCGCTCTTCATAATGACGAGCTTCGCTTATCATGTACGCACCTTTCTATGTGTTCTTTCTGTGTGTTCGCATTTGATAGAGACGGACTGGCAGAGAGAGATCGAATAATAACATATCTGTGTATGAAGAACAACTTGAAGTCGAATATATACAAGACAAATATGTGTCGGCCTCAATGCAATATAAAGATCCTCTTACAAATGTCGGCCTTTAATAAGTAACCAAATATCTTTTATGTCGGCCAGATTATCAAGCGCGGAATAATAAGTATTAAATGAATAGCCAAAGGCTATATTCAGTTTAATACATTCTCAACGGTTATGAGCTGGAAGGAACTTCCGCGGCTGCTCTAACGTTAACACCCATGACTTCCTTATTAACGCATATGTATACATATTTCCAAACGTAGGTAAGCAGTGGTTCTTCCATGTTTTCATGTCATCTTCTCTCGTGAGAGATTCACTCTAATTATTTAAAATCCATCGTGGGCATACCTTTAAGATATAATTCTCCCTTAATAAACGAGAGGGGAATATTTCTCATATTCTTAAAAAGAGGATCTAATAAATTAAATAAGATTATATAGAAGGATAAAGACTAGTCTTAGTAGAAATTCTTTAAAAAGGTAGAAAACTTCTCTTTATTCGTTCTCTTCATAGGAAAATAATAATATATGTAAGAAAATTAATGAAAACTATTTTATATATGTTATTTATCTTTCTTTTTTTTAAATATATTACTATTATTTTATGGAGTATATAATATATATAGTGAAGGAAAAGTAAATAATTAAGTTAATAATAATTAAAATAAATAAATAAATAAAGGTGAAAATTTAATAACTAAAGTAAAACATAAAAATCTTACTCATTTTCGTATTAGAATTTTGAGGTTGAATGTTAAATGTGGTTTTCATCGATGCCATCAGGGTGGCTTCCAAAGGGTAAGACTAACCAATAAAATAATGTTTCATCTATAGGAGATAATTATTTTAATTATAGAGTTAACAATATTTATAACTAACTCTAAAGAAGATTTAATATCACTATAGTTAGGAACGATATCAACATCGTTACCAGCAAGATACCCCCTCCTTTCATGGGAGCTAGCAATAATATTGTATTGGCAATAATGAAGTTAGTATTCACATATGATTGGTTAATGATAATAGTGTTAATACTAATCTATTGACCTCTACTAGTTACTTATTCAAAATGGTTGCAAATAAAAAAATATATATAAAAAAAAAATTGTTAGTTGTGTATTTGCCTAAGTGTAAATTATGGGCATCACATCTAGGGAGGGGCAGGGGTGCATTTGGCTACTCTGCAAAAAATCTATGAAATGCTCAAAAACAACTCTACAAATAATGTGGAATGGCAAACAAAGAAAAGCTTGCGTGTATTGCAAAATGCATGTGCAATCTTAGCACAAACTACCTTAAGCGATAGTAAAGCCTCTTGCTTCAGTGCAAAGCATTGTAAGTTTGGCACATTTCTCTCCATCTAACAGTGAGACTCGTTCACTTTCTTAACAATATATTATTTACCTTGATCAAAAGAATATTAACAACAGCACTGTCCAATAACATCAATATGTTCCTGATGTGATTAGATCTGTGGGTATACATTTTAACTTGTGCAATTTTCTATTAATGGAGATCAACAAAATTAAAAGGGAAAAAAACGCACCTACCAAAACTGAGGCATTCCAAGCAAAACCACATTGACGTCATTTTTAATAGCTTTCACAATATGTGAAACAGGAAAAACAAATATTCATGTCAAATGGGATGAGCTTTTATTTGGTAGGTTCTAGTAGCTTTCATTGGGAAGGCTTGGATTCAAACTTTAAGATACGTGTTAAGTGTTGAAATTGGATAAAATGATACATCTCACTCCAATTTGGATGGAACATCTTAAACAACCAGTACGTTGTGCTCAATGCCCTGGCTATTTATGTTAGGAGAGGATCCCATGCAAATAGCAGGAACATGGAGCACAGCATACAAACCAATTACTTTAAACCAAATTACATAATCTAAGATCTAAAGGAGACATGTTTAAGCATTGAATTGGGTATAATACCACATTGGCGTCAGGGTAATACATACCTAAAACAGCAGTAAGCATGTTAAGCATTCAAATTGGTTTAAATGCTACGTCCAAGTCTGAATATAACTTAGTGAAACCCACAAAAGGCATCTTAAGCATTCATAGTGAGCAAACTATTGCATCCAACTCTGGGTGTGGAATATTCAAATCCGCAGAAGACGTGTTAAGTGTTCAAAATTGGATTAAAATCAGCATCCAACTATGTATGCAACATATTTAAAAAACAAGTCTGGATGCAATTCTAAGGTGACTTTGAGACAACAGATACCCCTAGCTAGTAGCATCTGGGTGGAAGGTTACCCCACAAGAAGAAATTACTGCTAAACAGAAAGAAATTTTTGACCTAACCCACTGAAAGGAAACTCGAATATTATGTCACAAACTGTTTATTTTGAAATTAAAGGAGCTGAAAGAAAATGAAATGGCTAAATACCTGTCGAGTTACAGTGATCTCGGTGTTTTCTTCATATCCAATGGGACTGAAGACTGCGATCAGAATTATCAAAAACAATAGAAACAGTGGCCTTTGTCACTCCGGCCTGCCCTTGCTTGTACACCAGCTCCTGCAAATTTGAAGCCCTGACCTGCTGTAAATTGGTAATTCCAAGCACGAAACAGATTGAATCCAATATATTCGATTTCCCTGAGCCATTCAGACCAGTTATAGCATTAAAAAAGGGATCAAAATTAGGCACAACTGTCCTCGTTGCATAGGACTTGAAACCCTCCAGACAGACCTCCTTGACATACATTGCTGTAAACTTAAATCACCCCAAATGTCTATTGATAAATCCCAATTTTGTTATATGCACCATATCTCTCTCAATAAATCTTGCAAATAAGATCTTGTTTTTGGATACAAAGTGTGTATCTCCCTCTATAATTCACGTATATTGTTGGATATACACTGTGTATATCCCTTTATACCCCTGAAACTCTGATTCTTTGGAAATGTGCTGGGTATCTCCCTATGCGACCGGCGCAAATATCTCCTGATAACTTCTGAATTTTTAATATTCACTGTATAGATTCCTACAAGTGGCCCTGGATAAACTTCTATATATTTTATATACACCAGTCTCTCCTTATACGATCTCTCAAATTGCCCCAGATAGCCTCACATATGTGGGTTTACACAGAGCGTGTGTCTCTGCGATTCCCGGAAACGACCCCGACTGGCCTCTGGCTTTAAGATATATACTGCATATCTCCTCCACAAATGACCCCAGATGAATTCTGGATTTAAGATATACACTGTCTCCTACGAAATGACCTCCAGCTTCAAGATATACAATGTGTATCTTTCTATGTGATCCTTGCAAACGGACGTGGATAAATTATTAGCAGATGAGAGGGGTCTGCGTTCTCTTTTAGATACGCGCTGATATTTCCCTCTTCGTTTCAAATAAACGCGCTGATATTTCCCTCTTCGATTCAAATATACGCGCTGATACTCCCTCTTCCGATTCAAATATACACTGCATATCTTCCATTCTCTATGCCTTTTGACTCTGGATTCTCATGGGCGGGAAATGAAAGGGTGAAGATTTTAAAAACAGAGGTGTTTTTAACCCGTCAATTGACGCGTTATTAATTCATGCTCCTCGATTGAGGTTAATGTTGAGGTTAATGTTTTCCTTCAATTGATGCTAAAATTCTAATGCTCTTTGATTGAGGTCATTTTTTCTTTGAATTGATGCTAAAATTCTAACGCTTATCAATTGGGGCCTATGTTTTCCTTCAATTGATGAAAGAATTCTGATGTTCTTCATGGACACCTTGCGAAAACCTTGCCTTTCGCGGCGGTTTTTTAATAGAATCAATGATTTTTGAAATTTAAAGGTCAAAAATAGTCTATGGGACAGTAAACTCCACTATTTTTTATTGTGAAGTGTCATTTTTTACAATTTAGTTTAATAATGAACTCTCTCATTCTCTCCATCCAATTTATATTGAACAAATCTTGGAAAGAAATTGTTGTTAAACTACTTCTCTTGTTGACCCTAATGTCGTTATACGTGTTGTAATCTAAAATAGAATGTTTTTTAGTTTTCACAGCAATTGATGTGCACAAGATACGAACTCTCTCTTCCCAAACTTTTTTTTGACCTTTTTCACCTCCCAGTTTCACACTAAAGACAATGTGAGTTAGTCCTCAATTGCACAATGAAAATCCTTGACCTACACAAGATATCAGCCTCTATATAGGCCATTTGAAATCAAATAAATTATAATGACAATTGGACTCATAGATTCAATGGTACACTAATAAAAATAATTATCAAAGAAATTTTTTATGTTTGGTCTAAAAATGTAATAAATTATAATGTTTAAGTTTGTATAATCTTCTAATTAATATGTTTAAAAATAAATTTGATTTTCAACATTGATATGTGTAAGTTTCAATTTATATAAAATATATACAAGTGTACAATTTTAACTTTTGAGTTAGAAAAAGGTTTTGTAATGAATATTGCCATGTTCCCAACATGTCAATTAAAAATTCTTATTTTTAACAAGTCATTTCATCTTTTTCAAATACTATGCAATAAATGTGTAGTTTGGAGGACTCAACCATTGGATATCGAAGTGCTTGTAAAACATATGCAATGTAAGGCTCTTCATTTGGAAATCATATCAAAATTAATACACTAAATTTTAATTTGGTCCCCTATCAATCCACACCATCCCCTCTCAACCAATAGAATTTCAAGAATCCAAATCCATGGATCACACAAATTAAAATATTAGAAGATAAATAAATTATAAAATGAAATGAGGATTCAATTAACCATTTACATTTTAGCTATAATATCAAACCTAGATAGTTTATCAAATTATTTTGTTGCATGGTGTAGCACATTTTTCTACATTTTTATCCATAAACTTTTTCCTTGCATTTTTTTATTTTGTTTGTCTTGCTACTAGCATATATATAAACGTTGAGAAATATCCTTCTCGATTCGTCTATTGCACTTTTATTTGACTAATTCATTAAAAAATAGACGCCTCGAGAAGGATATCTCTTGGCGTTTTTATATATATGCTAGTAGCATTCACAGTGCAACATGGAAGAGAAAAATACTATGGTTAGGGTTAGGGTTATGATTAAGATTGGGGTTAACATTATGAATAGGTTACTTGGTTACAATTAGGGTTAGGGTTTTATATTGTGATTGGGGATAGGGTTAAGGTTAGGGTTAGGGTTAGGGTTAGTGTTATGATTATGACTAGAGGTAAAATTAGAATTTGGGTTGTGGTTATCATCATAATTAGGGTTAGGGTTAGGATTAGAGATAAAATTAGGATCAAGGGTAGGGTTGAGGTTAGGGTTAGGGTTAGACATAGAATTAGGGTTAAGGTTGGCGTTAATGTTAGTATTGGGTTTAGGGTTAGGGTTAGAGATTAGGGTTTGGGTTAGTGTTATTATTAGGATTAGCATTAGGTTAGGTTCATGGTTACAGATGAGTGTTAAGGTTAGGGATGGGGTCAGAATTATGAAAAGGGTTATGTTTAGAAATAGGGTGAGGGTTAGGATTGGGGTTAGAGATTACAACCGATGTTAAAATTAGGGTAAGGATAAGGGTTAGAGATATAATTAAATTAAGTTTGGATTAGCATTAGTAGTAAGATTCCTTTACATTCTTTTAAATGCATGTGTATAAAATGTTCTTTGTGTTGATTATTTAGCGAGGTCTTCTCCCCAAAGTAAAACTCCTTGTTGTGATACTACATATTTCCATGAAGTATAGGGATAAAAATTATGTCCTCATAGATGATTTTAGATTTAGAGAAAAGACATTTCTTAGCAAGTAAAACAGTTATTAGTGTTCTCTTGAAAAATGGTTGGGGTTTGATTTATAATTTATTAGTTGTTACTTGTTGTGTCCTTATTTATATAGTGTGCATGGGGTTATGAGCAGTTAGTGTGCGGCTACCTTAACTCTTAGTTAAGTTGTGTGATCAACTATTTTAGTCTTATTTAATCAAGTAAGTCATCCTAGGTTATATATTCAGGTATTTACGTTGGTCTAGGTGACAACCAAAGCATAATTTGGCATATAGAGGAGATAGAGGTTAGTTATTATCATCATATTGTAAATTATGGTCTCATTAAAATATTTGGGGCATTACCTCCCTCAAAGTGGCTTATCATGAACTTGAGTATTATCAAGTATTTGGAGCATATTTTATATTATATTTTCATCTTGCACAAGTTATTCTACTACGAGTGGTATTAAAGTGTCATCTTGGCACTTGAAGGGCAAGAATCTAGGCAATTTTTTGGCTCAAACTATGAAATTGGGAAATGCATTTGCCTCTCAAATTGGCAATTTTTTTGAGATTTTTAAAGGGTATTTCAAGTCCATATTGAAATTGATACAATCTAGATTTGAGGTCATTTGGAGAAAATTTAGAGAAGTTACTATAAAATAAAGATTTTCACTAAATTCACTTCCAAGACTACAAATCAACATTTTTTTCTAATCTTAAGCGAGTTGATCAAGGACATAATGAAGCTACTATACTCCAAATTTCAAGTCATTTGGAGCTCATCTAAGGAAGTTATTACAAAATTATGGTTTCCACCAAATTTACTCTCAAGGTTGTAAATCAATGAAATTCTTGATAATAAAATGGAGGTGAAATCTAGGCCCAAGTAAATTACAATAATAATTTCAATTTAGTTTTTGATTCATTTTGAGTAAATTATTGTGAAAACTATTTTGGTATCATCATGGTGAGGCCTACAACAAGAGGAAAAAATAATCCAATCACAACTAAAAATCTTCAGGCAATGATTATGTGAAAATTGAAGAGATTGATCCCAAAGATAATGTATCTATAAGAGGATGACTTTTTCAAGAAACTAAAAAGATAAAGAATTAAATATTATCAACAATGGTAGAGAAAACACAAGGGGTAGCTTAGATAAGTGATATCATGGGAATGATTGAATAAATAGTTTATAGCTATGGTTCTAGAGATTACAAACATATGGAGTCACACAACAAAACTTGGGAAGAAGATGAGTCTAAAGATGGTGGTTTTGGGTTTATTTTGAATCTAAATATGGATCATCACCCAAGTAATTCTATGGCCAAACATTTCACACCAAAGATGGATATGAGGGGGTCATCCCACAATAATGGGTCCCAAACTTGGGACATCAAATTTTTGAACTTAGATGCAAGTAAAAACTTAAAAACACCTTTGTTCAAAGTTTTTTTTAAATAAGGTACCTTCATTAGAAGGTATGTCAAAAAGTACCTTCGTTTGAAGGTTGAAAATGTAAAAAAACCTTTGAATGAAGGTAATTTCTAAAAATAGAAAAAAGGGGACCTTCGAACCACTTTTGGAAATTAACTTTGATTGAAGGTTTTTTACATTTTTTGTGGGAACAACATACTTTTGAATGAAGGTCCTTGAATGTACCTTTGAATGAAGGGCCTTAGGTTGACACTTTCAATGTCTGCTCCAAATTTTCCTCAAAAATTCTAGTTTCAAATCTTGAGTTGGACCTTCAAATAGATTTAACTTGACGAGATCATTTGCAAGATCATAGTCCTCAACATGAGCTTTCCAACAAGTATAATTTTAATATATTTTTATTTTAGTATTATTTATTTTATAATTTTTACTAAAATTAGGTTTTTCACTGAACATCAAGATCTTTGTTCTACACAAGTGGAAAAAAAAATATTGAAGAAAAAAAATCAAAAACTATATGTGCACTAGGTATTGATGTCCTTGTTTCAGAAGAAACAAATGAATTTTGATATATATGAAAAATTTATGCATTACAACATACACATATGTCCAAATTATAATTAACCTGACTTCAAAAATTAATTAAAAAGTAGCAACAAAAAATTATGAAAAAATATCCATGCACTAGATATTGATGTTACAAATTTATATTTTAAAAAATAGAATTTTATCCTTTCTAAAAAAATGTATCCATTACGACATAAACATTACTTTTTAAAAATGTTGTTTACTATAAAAAATAAGTTATTTAAATTTATGTAAAAAAATCACAATTTATTTTAAAAATATATATTTATAATCTACACACAAATCACTTGTTCACATCAACTTTAAAATGTTGTAATGGTTTAACCGTTGTAGGTCTCAAAAAGTGAAGATTTAGTTTAAAATGTTGATTTCAATGTCCTACTTTGGCCAAAAAGTGGGACTCGTTATTGTGTGATTACCTGAGGAAGTTCGATGATAAGTATCCAACCAATAGGATTTACCAAATGGGATAGTTCTTTGATCTTCATCATGCTATTTGTCAACAAAAAAGGCTACTAATTCATTTAATATATAAAAAGAATAGAAATAGAGGATGTGTTATCACATGGTTTGCTTTCCAATACGAACTTGTTGCACATTATGGTGATAATTGTATGGATATGTACTTTAGATAGCTTACCAAAATAAAGAAAACAAGTACAATCAAGTATTGTATTGATCAATTCCAAACTTTATCTTTAAGAGAAAATAATGTTGTAGAGGAAAATTTGAAGGAAA
>VDFB02285070.1:0-14995 GCA_007258455.2 Sequoia sempervirens | reverse complement strand
CAAAACTCTTCCATTGAGAAAAATCAAGAAAAGCGTCAGAAGCATAAAGCTGCAAAAAAAATAGAGGTCATCACTCCAGTTATAGAGCCGCCAAAGTTACCAATCAGTGAACTACCAGTTGAAGCGTGCAAATATTTCCAAGAATAGAACTCAAGTGAAGGCAGCAGTTAACTTCATGCCTTTTCCAAGTTAACTAGTCATCCTCTTTTCATGCATGTCTATTCTTTGGAGTTATCTATTGTATAGTTGGAGCTTTCTTTAGTTTTCGATCAGTTAACTAATGTTAGCATTCCAATTAACTTTTAGTTATCTTTGTTAAGACATAGGAATAAATCTTGCATGTTGTCAAGACTAATTGTTAAAACAAGGAGATTTTAGGGTTCCCTACTCCTTTGTTTTGTGTATAAATAAGAGCAATCTTGCTCATTATTTTCTTAACCGTGCTTGTGATAATAAAATTGTTGAGCCTATTTTGCCTGCAAGTTTGCTATTCAGTATTTGTTCAACTTTGTCAAGTATAATTTGGTTTGATCGTATTTTGTATGCCTACTTTTGCTACAATCTACTGTCCCAGATGTGTTATTACTGTTGGGATTTGAAGAAATAAATCTTATGCCTACCTTGCTTTGATCCACAGTCTCAAAATCTTTCAATGTTATTGTCTTATATGTTTAACTTGCATAATCTTTATTTCAGCATACATCTCAAAAGTACAATGAGTCTTTGAGGGTATTTGGAAAGCAAGTTTATTTAAGTTTGTGTTTATCAATCATTCCCTATTTACTTCTAACTCTCTTGTTCTGAATTTACTTGAGAAGTTAGAAACGTCATTAGTTTAGGCTTAGTTGTAGTTGAAGTTACGAAACCAAAGAAAACCTCAGCTACGACGCAAAGATTTTTATAACCTTGTGCTCTCAAGCTAAGAATAAAAAGATTGGCAAGTAGTTTAACATTTATTTTTACACATAATCAGCAAAGAGGGAGCTTCCCCTCCAAATTTGAAGAGCAGTCTAACTGTGCATAGCTGTCTGTTTCTAATCCGCACTCCAGAGGTGCAAATTGAAACGCCAACAAATACTACCATAAGTATTACCAAGACCAAGCAAGCTGCAAGACAGTACTTATAGGATCACAATAATGGTCACAACGACCAAGGGCAAGAGGGAAAATGCAATAACCGTAAGTCAAGAGGGTATTATACTATGCTAGCTAATATATGCATCTTACCTATGGACCAGTTCCAACTAGCGTATAAATATATGTATGCATGATATACTTAAAAACAACTGAATTATATTTAATAGTGGCTGTGGTCCATAGTGGCTGTGGTCCCTTCCCATTGGTCAACAACCTTACAGACTATCATACCCTTGCACCAACAATGTTTCATCTGTGCACTACACCTAAAGGTCAAGTGATTCACTATTGATCACACCTTGAATTCTCAAGTGCCTCTGTCAGGAGAGGGAAACCCTCAACCATAAGGGAGATGGATTGACCAATAGGGTAAAGGTTCTGCCCCCAACCTAAAGACAATTAGATAGCTCTAGGAAAGGTTAATTGTGGAGAAAAACAAATTCATAATTCTGGAATTTATACTCACATATCTGTTCTGCTTATATGAATCTGAAAAATTATATATCTTAAAGAACAAGAATTTCTCATCTTCTGTAAGTTTATTTTTGGCAGAAATCTGCTTCCTGGAGCATATTTTTCACATATTGGCCCCTCATTTGGGATGAAACTAGAGACTAGTATTATGGCCAATTAATAACTTCTATAAATCTCACACTTGGTGCCATTCTACAGTTATAGATACCCTACAAGAAACCAAATCACTTCATGACTTAACTCCACACCACCACAGCATTGACTACAACATTACGACTTTACTTCATGTCTCTAAGAAAGAAATGAAAATCCTTCCTCCACAAGGTTGCTGAATATATTATATGCAGTTTCAACTTAACTTCATTACTTGATTCATTTGTGTTTGAGATTATTAGTTCTTTGAAACAAGAAACTTGCATCTCACGGAAAAAAGAACAGGGCAGGAATTTCTTTATCCAAAAGCTTTAGGCATGAAGCTGACACTTGATATATAAAGCATCCCACATTATTGCAAAAAGAAAATGTTTGCTTTATTCAATTGGTCAAAGCAATGATCTAGATTGTAGCAAATCTGCACAGCTGTAGAATGGCTATAAATTTTTTACTGCAAATTTCAGAATTTTGATATTGGAACACTCAAGTTATGGTGTGCATAGCAAGAATTGAACCATCTCCAAATTTGTTGGAATTTTCTATTTCTATTACTATTTTGTAGGATTGCTAAGATTCTTATAATCTTATTCTATTTATGTGTAACAGTTACAAAAAGCATCAAAATCAATATACGTTGTACATAGTTAGAAAGAATCATTATGAAAGTACAAGTTCTGTAACCATGAACGTGCCCTAATAATTTTGAATCAAGATCTAAAATTAACATTCATTTAACTGCAGCAAGAACTTTCCATTTTGAGGAATTATAGCACATCCACAGCAAATACAATTGCTTGAACAAAGACTAGTACTCTTGTTTACAACATTTTGCATTATTGAGCTAGTTGATGAAACTGAGCAGATAAGTGGCATTTATATTTCCAAAACATAATGAATTGCTTTTCAAAGTCTCATTTATGCCACTTTAAAATTATTATTTAATTCAGCATCGTTTCCCCTTTTCCACATAAGAAACTAATGAACAAAGAAAATTTATATACAAATAAATGGAGTGATGTACAGAACATGTCTATGACTGAATAAACAGATTTCAGAACACACCCTTCAAATGTAAGGCAAGGACGATAATCACCTCTTCTGCCACTTTTCCAGCCTCAGCATATGCTACTTGGCTTTTTTTTGACAAACCAGTCATGGCTGCAGTATATGCGCCCCCAGCAATAGCCATCAAGGGAACAACTGCAACTGTAAGTAGTGTAAGCTTCCATATTGAGGAGAAGCCCACTGCAAATCCTGCAATGAATCGAGCTATATAATGCAAAAAATGGCCCATCTGCATCCTCACAAAAATTTAAAAGTCAATTATCCCTCCATCTTGCTCAACGAGCATGTTATCAGGTCTACATTTACTCCTTGGTAAGAATAGCATAATCAATATTCTAGTAGTTTTGCACATCTTTCAAGTTCTTGTACTGAAAAATATTTTGTTACAGCCTTTTGACTTGATCTTATTTGCTTATTAAACAAAGATTTATGCAACAATGAACAGGCACATAAATCAATGAGGATGAAAAATTTAATCAATATTTTAAGAGTTGTGTGCATTATTCAAGTTATTGTATTGGAATACATTTGTAACAGCCTTTTGATTTGATCTTATTTGCTGATTAAACAGAAATTTCTGCAATAATGAGCAAGCATATAAATCTAAGTTTGTGTATTGAATAATATTTTGTAACAGATATTTGATTTTATGTTATATCCTGAGAAAACAAAGATCTGTATATAAGGTAATTTTATGCAACAAAAGACAAGCACATCAATATTATTAGAAATACCAAGCACAATGATCTACTGTTACAGAACAGGGAAAAACTAATTCAAATGTGATGCAGGTGCTTCTGGAAGTCATAACTTTTGATTCAGGAGGCCACTTGAGCCCCTTATTTTTCAGATTGACAATCCCGGATAGCTCTGTCACCATAACCTACCCTAGTCAGTTATAGTCCACTTCAACATTTTTTTATGTCCAAATTCAACCATTTAAGGCCCAGAATTTTCAATTTAATTTTTTTTTTCAATTTTTTAGAATTTTCATAACTTAATATTTTAGTGATAGGATCTGATATTAGGCCATAATTAATTCTGTAGACTCATTTAGTTGTGTAATAGTTATGGGATACATTTAAGGTCCATATGTGCTTAAATACAAAATTACAAAAAATAGCAGTTTTCTAAATTTAGAAATTTCCATTATTCTAAGTTACATAGTAGGAGAGTGAAAGATTTCCCTTTAGAGGAAAGACTCTTATGTATCTTCTTTCAGTTGTCAAAGAAAAATATAGAGAATTTTGGAGTGTTACTATTAAAAAATTATTATTAGAATTTTGTTGCATTTCTGGATACACCAAAACAGTGAAATGAAGTTATCATGTTGTCTTTTAACATAATTTATTCTTTCCTAAGGAAGCCCACATTGATTTCTCTAAGAAATTTTTTGAAAGACCAGAAGGCAGCTTCCTTGCACAAGGAAAATTAATTACTAAAATACAAAATTACTAAAAACAGCATTTTCCTAAATTTAGAAATTTTGGTTATTCTAAGTTACATAGTAGGAGAGTGAAAGATTTCCCTTTAAAGGAAAGACTCTTATGTATCTTCTTTCAGTTGTCGAAGAAAAATATAGAGAATTTTGTATAGTAGGAGAGTGAAAGATTTCCCTTTAAAGGAAAGACTCTTATGTATCTTCTTTCAGTTGTCGAAGAAAAATATAGAGAATTTTGTAGTGTTACTATTAAAAAATTATTATTAGAATTTTGTTGCATTTCTGAATACACCAAAACAGTGAAATGAAGTTATCATGTTGTCTTTTAACAAAATTTATTCTTTCCTAAGGAAGCCCACATTGATTTCTCTAAGAAATTTTTTGAAAGACCAGAAGGCAGCTTCCTTGCACAAGGAAAATTAATATCAATACCCAGTACATCATTTTAACTTTCATCATTATTTTTTGGTATTAAGTCCTAACATCTTACTGAGATTTGTATTGGCTGGAGGATCAGCTCTAGATTAGAATCGTAATTCCTTGAGGATAATCCCAGTTAATTCACCTAAAGCATCCAGGCCTTCTTGATTGTCCTAGAGGATGTACTTCACATTTGGAGTATTTTACCTTTTTGACTTATCCATTATTAGGTATGCATTTAATTCCTATTCTTTGAAGCAGCTGAGATCTGGGAATTTCATGACAGAAAATGCATGTCAGTTATCACAATGGAATGTGTGTCTGTGAAATTCGGATATATATGGTAACTATGGGAAAATATGAATGCATGGATATCCCTTAAATCCCTGCAATACTGTTTGTAATTTTTAACTGGCCAATGTTGAGGCTCTTCCTGACCTAATAGATATTTTCCAACCTTAAGATTCTCCCTGGCTTTTACACATTTTTTATGTTCTAAAATGGAAATAATTATATATTTTGTCAATGATGTATCTTAATCTCCTAGATTGTGTGGGCCTGAATTTCAACGTTGAGCTCTCCCTCCACAATGTGGGTTAGGGTAAAGGAACGTGCTAAGATGAATCAAAACCATTCAAGTATTTTTCCTCTATTTTGATAATTGTTAAATCTATTCATGTATAGTAGAGTTGGTTATAAATATAATCACACCTTAGCAAGCTTGAACCAAAGGAGGGGATAATAATAAATGTCAAGGGACGGCTATCTATGATAAGATTTATTTATGGTCATAGTCCAAACAATTCATTAAAGATCTGGCATAACCTCCCCATCCATGCATCCATTTCATGCCAAGCTAGTGACCGTACAATTGATTTTATATTTGGACTACACATTATTTATCATTATTTGCCTTTAGTTGAATTATGAATGCAAGAATGAGGAGAACAATCCAAATGAGCCATAACATAGATTCTACACTTTAAAAGTATATGTTCTGAAGTCTATGGTGTTAAGTTTCAGAATGTAAATGTAGCATAGATTCTACAAATTAAAGTATATACTATGAAGTATATGGTGTTAAGTTTCAGCATGAAAATGTAGCTAATTTTACATTTTACATCACAAGCTCTTAGTCAAAAGGAAAGTAACTGACAACAAAAACAATAGAATGACTGCACTAGTTAAAATGATTTAGATCTGAAGGATCGTAGATCAAGGGACCATAATGGGGTGAAGTCCCTAAGAAAATGGCTATACCCAACCAAATGACTATGCTTGACATCTAAGGGTATTCAGATACACTGAGTTTAATTAAGTTGTACACTATGTTGGCAGGGACTGGTTAATTGAATTTTGGAGTTAACAAATTGTTAAGGAATAAAGATTCAATGAAATATTTATTGGAATGTTCTAGTGAGCCATGGGGAAAGAAAGATCAGGATGAGAAACATTATTTATACAAGCATTTTATGGAATGTCTAAACAAAAGGGAATAATATATAGTCCAATTTTCATCCACAAAGGAAAAGGACCACAAAAAGATAATCATTAAGGGCATGTAGGACTCCTATAGCGTTTGGATCTTGTATCTGTGGGATGTCAAAGAATTGGATTACAGGGACTGTCTGAGATAGAAAAGCCACAAACAAGAAAATCATATTTAGGGCTTTAAAGAGGAGACAGGACCTAACTGAATCATTATGACCTTTGAGGAGGCCTTTACAGTCAAGTTGACCACTTAAGTGTTAAGAAAACAAAATCATAGTCCAAGTGAGAACAATAGTCAAGGAGAGCTATAACAAATCTTAGATTAAACTATTAAGTTCTATATCATGAAAATAATTTTGTGATAAATAGCTTGCGCCAGAAGATATATAGCACTACTCCTACAACAGAAAAGTTGATCTGAAACTCGTGGACTGCACTTACAAGGGAAAATATGTAGTTACATTTATCACTCTTAGATCCAAACAGCTAGATTTAGGGACAATCTGCACTATATGTCATCTATATACCATCTTGGGAAATAACAAACCCCAAATATAGTCATTCATATTTCATAAAACTACACTTTTTAAGACTGACCACTTCTCTTCTTTCAACTTTTGCAAAACTAATCTCAAATGCATTAAATGCTTCTCCTTTGTTCTACAAAATGTCATCTAAATACATGATTAAAATTTACCAAAGAATGATTTTAGCACCTCATTCATCAATCTCATGAAGGTGCTTGGAGCATGGTTAACCCAAACTGATTGAAGGTGCTTGGAGCATGGTTAACCCAAACCGCATGACCAGCTACTCATACAATCCTTCCTTCATCTTGAATGATTTTTTCCATTCATCCTATTTTCTAATCTGTATTTGGTTATACCCACATTTCAAATCAATTTTTGTATTATACCTAGCTCCACTTAAACAATACATCAAATTGGGATGTCCCCATCATCAAGGAAGTATTTAGGAGATCAATTTCATATAATTACATTATTTTAATAGATAAACATATATATATATATATATATATATATATATATATATATATATACTTATACATTTATACAAACATAAGCGCATATAATTGGAATTTATTTGCTTATATATTAATCCACTGCTTAGATATACAAGTCAACCGATATACAGCAAGGAACAATTCAAACAATTTGAATGAGACAAGGGAATGGAGGCGTCTCATTGTTGGAGGGACGCAAGGTTTGGACGGGTCCATTGGAGCGCTATTATGCATATATCAAACCGAAGGCAGTTAGAAGGAGATGATCGGGAAATCAAGTCGATTCAAATATTATTTGGTGTAGAATATAAAGTGTCGTTACATTTCAATAGTCATCGTGGCAGAGTTTGGGGGCACATGGTTTTAGGAAGCAACCCGTGACTTGTTCTATATACGCTGGCAGTGATGATGAATGGAGTCGGGCCTTGAATTCAGGCATAAGGGAGCCGCCTAACAAGTGACTAAACTATGGCAACATGGTGGGAATTTGCCCTGTGAGGTGTCATCATTGGAAGTTCGCGGGAATATTTTATGTGAAGTATTCATAATATATACTTTGTTGTTATTAAAGATTAAATATATTTACAAAGAGAATCCGCTTGGACAAAGGAAATCGAGTTGTGTTATGTGTGCCTAAGCTACCACCAAGTGACAAGAGTTGCACACGGGTTTGGCTTTGACGGGATTTAATCACCACCTCATGCTTAAGTTATTTAAGTTGTCACATACATAACAATTAAGGTAGCAACATTCAAAGGGAGCCGATAAGAATAAAGGGGAAGAAATATACAGGTCTTTATATTCGGAGTGTAGAGTCAATCATGGAAGAAATATACAATAATCATCGACCAAGGGATCCTTATCAAAGATTATTGCTGATAAAAGCAAAGGAAATTAAGTCAATCAAATCATTAGTTAGTTAATGAATATTATGTTTAATTATTTTATATGCAAAAGATGTGTCCATTAGCAAGGAGAGTATCAATTGGGAAGACATGACCTTTTCCTTCCCATCGTAGATATAAAAGGAAAGACATATTTCAAAGCATGGGAGGATCAGATTGGGAAATATTAATTAAGTTCGGTAGAAGATCAAGGCTGCTCGAAGGGGACAACGAATCCTCTAACCAGGCTGTGAATCAATTGGGATAATTCAGATACACAACCTTATCACATGATTTAAGGAACCAAATCAGATACAGCAACCCATATTGAAATCATTGTGTTCAAATGATAAATGCATGTAAATCAATAGAGAAATCAGAAAGTTGCACCCAAATTGAGGCATCTATTCTACATCCTTAACAATCATTGTAACAAATCATATATATAAGAATTTATAGCAGATATTCATACTCGTCAGCATATTATTCATCAGCATCGCTATATACACAAGTTTAATAATCAGATCAATAGTGGACGTGGAGATTGTTTGTAATAAGGTAAGGATAGACCTATTCAGACCCACTGGAATTAGGAGATTAAAGATAAAGATAAGGTAAATCCACAAGGGACATTACAGTGGTATCAGAGCATCGATCTTGCCAACCTGTAGGGAAGAAGTGAATGCGAACCTACCAAAGAAAAGGAGCTATGGCTGATAAATTGGCTCAAGAACTTTAAGCATTCATGGAGCAAACAAACGAAAAGTTTGAGAGAACTAATCAGCTAATCCTCCAAGACCTCCAAGGCATGAACCACAACAATTCCAATGGAAGAACCAATCCAAGAAAGGAATTGCATTCGAACCATTCCAAAAATGAACACTCGACTCAAAGTTCCACACTAAGACCAACCATGCCTCCATTCATTCAAAAGGTCATTGAAGAAGAAGAAGAACCAAACACCAATAGTGTGGAAGATATTGCTCTTATGTATGCCGGATTAGACCCTGCAATCCAAAGGCTTATACCATTTAAAGAATATTATGAAGTCAAGACCCAAGGCAATCCCAATCGGAGGAAGAACCATCCCGACAAAGAGCTAAGATCAAGAATTAATAAGATGACCTTACCTTACTTTGACAGCTCCGGGAAGTTCACCGCTCAATCATGGGTTCAAAAGTTGGATACCTACCTTTCTCTCAGCCCCATGACTGAAGAAAACACCATTAAATTTGCTGTCCTCCACTTATCAAGTACAACACATGATTGGTGGCATCATGGACTCATCACCCAAGGACACCGGAATATAGTCTCCTATAGTGAGTTCACCCAAAAACTCATTAACAGGTTTGATCAAAAGCATCTTGAATTTCAAGGAACTCACCCATCTTAAGCAACATGGAATGGTGGAAGACTTTGCAAATAAATTCCAAAAGTTGGCCGTCATGGTCCCCGACCTATCCCAAAGAAAGCTCACCTACCTTTTCATTGAAGGACTCAAGGAACCAATTAACATAGTGAACCCCTTAGAACCTCAAACCTTGGGGGAGGCAATTCAAAGAGCCATGAAAGTGGAATCCAGCTCTTCCAAGGAAAGATCTACAAACCCCTCATCCAAGCCACAATCCAAACAAGGCCAACGAAGAAGGGAGAATAAAGAAAGAGCGTGTTACTTTTGCAATGAACCATGGATTACAGGACACCAATGCCATGACAAGGAAGCAATCAAACGAAGGGAAGGATTAATGAAGAAGGGCTTATGCTTCAAATGCAATGAGCCTTGGGGACAAAACCACCAATGCAAGAAGGGGAAAATACATAAAATTGAAGAAGCATGGGATGAAGAGACAAAAGGAACCCCTACCAAAAGGGCGAGATGGGACCCGGACGAACAAGGACATCAGCAGTCATCTCCCAAGCCAGTCATCCCTTGCACTGAGCTACCTCCTCTCGACAAAAAAGGATAGCTTACTGTAATGTCCCCTTTCTAAGCTTGACAGTTTCAGTGACCGTTGGCCTTTCGTTGGGAACCCGGAGGCTAGTCGGAAGTTAAAATTAGGGTTTCCTAATTTTGAGGAGATCATTGCTCGGAGATGAAATTTTAATGGCGGATTCCTTCTGGGTTTTCAGAGGGCTTCGCAGTGGTATGTTCGTCTCAGCATTCAGAGTACTTTTTGGAATTTACTATTTTTAGTAAATTCTATTTTTGGCAGCTTCCAGAAGAGCTCAGGTTGGTTGACTTCCGGTTTCAGATTGATCAGTTGACTTCATCAGTGTTGGCTTCAGGGCATTTGCAGAGAAATGAGTTAAGTCATTTAAATTAAAAATAGTCACGTTAAAATGTTATATTTTAATGTTGACCCTTGGCTTAGGCTTAATGACTTAATGTCGTTTTAAAAAGGTGGTCATTGAGGGTGGCGCCCTCATTAAAGAACATTTTAATATTCCCTAAGTCAAAGCAGGATTATGTTTGGCGCATATTTCAAGGTTGAATATTTAAATGAAATATTAAATCAAGAGCTTGAAGGCAAAAGTACGCCATCATTGAGGAAAGGGGATTTTGACCTAAAATCAGATTCTAGGGTTTCGTGAAGTCAAGCGAAGATTATAAAAAGGGAGTCTTGTGCATCATTTGGACCATCTTGGAAAATACACCGTTATGCTGCCGGATTGAATCTGGATCACTTCGAGGGATGAAGACCTCCTAACCATTGGGCATCTCTTCTCGTTTGTAAGACAACGACTAGTGATGAATTTAGTCTAGTTGTGAATTCATTGTATTCCTTGCATTGTAATCTGCATTAGTATTGTTAGTTTCTGATCTTGCATGTTAGAGGTTTCCTGATTTTAGCATTTAGCTACAGCAGATTCTGTATTTCATTCATATTTCAAAAAAGACAAAATATTTCTTTGTGGGTATTGGCTATTACCCTTCCTTTGGTCTAGGCGCCATAGTGTGACAAGTTGCAGATTTTATATTGGTGTATTTAATTTTTAAAGTAAAATCGCCCCTGTACCTGGGCCGTACCATCTGCAGATCATTGGGATTTGTGCCATTAAATATAAACTGCTCTTTGGCTGTGTTTTCTGTTCCTAAGCTGGGCGCCTTCATTATACTTGTGTTTTGCATTCAATTTTAGATTGTTTGCTTGAGTTTCAAGGGAGTTACGAACTTTCCAAGGAATATATATTGCTGTTCTATGATGAAAAACACAGGTCTGTCAGACAGAATGAAGAAGGCTGCATCTTGTTCTTGATGAGTTTGAAAGGATATTAAGACCTTGCGGCATACTTCATCATTGGTGGGCAAGCTTCAAAAAGGTTGGATCTTAATTAATATCTTCAATTCTCAGCTTCATTTCTCAGCAAAGGAACTTATTAAATGTTATTGTAAACTTCATAATTGCTGGTTGTAATTTGATAGCAAGTTGTCTTCCCTCAATTTGTATGCTGGCAGTAGTACTGACAGCCTTAGATTCTTGCTTATCAGAGTGTAGAATTCCTTCTCAGTATTTGCTATTGTTTGTGATCTATCTCTGCCCTATGGTCGCTACTATCCTATTCTGGGTTAGAAAGCACATTCTGGGTATCGAGAGTTTTGTAATCAGTATTTCCTTCAAGTTGTTTTCAGTACTTGTATAACTCCGCCCTATGGTAGCTACTTCCCCTTCTGGGTGAGCAAGCACATTCTGGGTGTTGAGTAGTTTCATTACTCAGCATTTCATTTCAAGTTTTACTTTCTGTAATCACTCCGCCATATGGTCGCCCCTCACTCCGCTTTGGATTGGGTAGCACATACTTGACGTCGAGTTCCCTTCCGTATTTTGAATTTACCTCCTTGCACGTTCGGTTTATCCACCTAACCTTAACGGGTGCACTTGCTTGAATATTGTAATCTGTTGTTTAAAAAACGAAAAAATTGGCTCGGTATATTTCAGTGGTATCAGAGCATCATCCTGCCATCCTGTGAAATCAGCCTTCTATGAGTGACAGAGAACAGAGGTATTTGGCAAGAGTATACAAGAGAGGTACAGTTCAGACACAGTTGCATCAAGCCCCAGAAGGTCACACAGCTTCCGAGGTTTTGAGGGCTAATTGGGAGCCTTCGCAAGAAACAGAAATGGGGGATAATGAAAGAAGTTCTGGCAACAGAGGTGACAATGGGAAGGGTATAGACAATTCAGCCAATTTGGGTCAAGGACTCGATAAGAAGATGGACGCCATGATGGATATGTTTTCTCTCCTGTTGGGGAGATTGGGTCCCAATATACCACAACACAACACAGGGCATACCGGGGAGCACAGTGCTTCCAACCCGCACAATGGTCATGTTGCCCAACCTGCAGTGAGCAACACTTACATTTCTGCTAGACCATTCAAACCCACGTTTCTGACACCAGCAATCCCACAGCCTGATCCTGAAGAAAATGTTTCATCCTTGGAGAGGGTGAGGATAGGCCGAACAGAGTATGACACTCTTCCTGATGAAGTAAAAATTGACATGTCCTTCAATGATTACATGGAGTATAGAAGGAAGGATAGAGGCCAAGGGAGAAACTATGATCAAAGAAGAACCCCAGCACAAGGAGATTGGAATCAAGCTCTCAACAAGGTTACGCTTGCCCATTTTGATGGAAGCGATAATAATTCTGCTCGAGCCTGGTTACAAAAACTAGACAACTATTTGGCACTTAGGCCAATGGCTGAAGAAGAAGCGATTAGATTCGCTACGCTACACCTAGATGGGGTGGCGCATGAATGGTGGTACCATGGCCTAGTCACCTTAGGTCATGGGTCTATCACTAGATACGATGAATTCTCCAATAGATTCATTGAAAGGTTCGAGAAGAAGGACCCAGAAGTGCACTTTAGGGAGTTGGCACAGTTGAGACAATATGGCACTGTGGATGCCTACATAGCTGAGTTTCAAAGACTTTCAGTTATGGTCACTGGAATCACAGAGAGAAGGTTAGTAATCCTATTCACTGAAGGATTGATGGAGCCAATCAAGGGTTGGATCAAAGCTTTTGATCCACCGTCCCTACAAGAAGCAATGAAAAAAGCTAGAAACATGGAGTGGGCTGCTCCCAAAGCTAAGTTCCATTCCAAACCAGCTTTTCACAAAGGAGATAGAGGGAAAAAGTTTCATCAGAAGCCTCATCATAAGGAGTTTAAACCACAGAAACCTCATGGCTCAAGATTGGATCCAGAGACTATCAATGAACTCCGTAGGAAAGGTTTATGTTTCCGTTGTTGGGAAAAATGGTCACAAGATCATGTGTGCCCAAAGGGGCTAAAATTCATCAAATTGAGTTCTACACAGCTGATGAAAGCAATTCTGATTTTTCTGATCAGCAAGCTGACTTTGAGGACAGCGATGAAGAAAATACTCCAGTAGAGTCTGAAGGTGAAAAAGAAAGTGGTGGTACATTGGCTCAGCTTTCGAGCTTCCAAAAGAATGAGTCCTTTAAAGTTCGGGGAATGATCAAAGGGCAACGTATTGTTGCTTTGATTGACACTGGTGCAACACATAACTTCATAGACGAAGTTGTGGTGGCAAAGAAAGGATTGCAAACAGAAGACTTTGAAGGGTTCAGAGTTATGGTTGCGGATGGGTTTCACATCTCATGCACCAAGAGGATTCCGAACATGTCAATGCAATTGGGCAATTACGAAGTCAAGGATGACTTCTATGTGGTCAGTATTGGAGATACGGATTGTGTCCTTGGCATTCAATGGCTGCGATCTCTTGGAGAGATCTCACTAAATCTGCAAACTATGGAGTTGAAGTTTCAATCCGATGGGAAGAAGGTGGTGTTGAGAGGTATGTCAAATGGTGGTCCTCGGATTGTATCATTCAAGAGGATGGCGAAGTTGATACGTCATGATCAAGTGGAATGGGCTGCTGAGTGCATGATTCTTCCAGCAAGTCTAGCTGAAACTAAAGTAGAACATCCTCCTGATATCCAATCTTTACTCACCAAAAAGAGTAAAGTGTTTGCTGATTTACCTCCTGGACCTCCTCCTGATCGAGGTTCAGAACACATCATAGAGCTCAAGGACGGAGCTAAACCGGTGATCACAACTCCATACCGGTATCCGAAGAGGCAAAAGGATGAGATTGAGAAGAATATCCGAGAACTTTTGGAGATGGGTTTCATACGCCCAAGCAAGAGCCCTTTGCATCTGCAGTGGTTCTTGTAAAGAAGAAGGATGGTACCATGCGCATGTGCGTGGACTATCGTGCTTTGAACCAAAGCACTATCAAGAATAGATACCCCATTCCCAGAATAGATGAGCTCATTGATGAGCTACATGGGGCTAAGTTCTTCTCAAAGATTGATCTAAGATCGGGTTACCATCAGATAAGGATGAGGGGTTCAGATGTGGAAAAGACAGCCTTCAGGTGTCACTATGGCCACTTCGAATTCTTAGTCATGCCTTTTGGTTTGACTAATGCACCGGCCACCTTTCAGTCTTGCATGAACCGTGTGTTTCAGAATCACTTAAGACGGTTTGTATTGATTTTTTTTTATGATATTCTGATTTACAGCAAGACTTGGGGAGATCATCTCAAGCACTTGGAGGAAGTGCTTAGTATTATGGAGTCCGAGAGTCTGTTTGCTAAAGCTTCCAAATGTGAATTTGGAATGGAGGAATTATTATACCTTGGCCACATAATCAGTGCTGAGGGGGTAAAGGTGGATCCGGAGAAGATCAAAGCAGTGGTTGATTGGCCACCACCTGAAAGTTTGACTCAGTTGAAAGGCTTTTTGGGCCTTTGTGGTTTCTATCGGAGGTTTGTTAAGGGGTATTCTCAGAATGCGGCTCCCCTTACTGATCTCACCAAAAAGGGAGCCTTTGTTTGGTTAGAAAAGGCTCAAGTTGTGTTTGACAAATTTAAGA
>VDFB02285068.1:0-74538 GCA_007258455.2 Sequoia sempervirens | reverse complement strand
TGTTTGCATGTGGATACATTTATACCAAACATCAACTTTTAGTGATATGTGTGAAGATTTTGTAGTGGTTCTATATATTGTTCTTATTCTCTAAATATAAAGGAGGATGAATAATCAAGTAATGATGGACTAATGAAAGAAGATGAATTGAATAGTGATAGAAACTAGTCTACTATAGTTAGTGATGATGAAAATACATTATATAAAATTATGCAGGCATTCTCATATTACTTAGAATCTCTAGTGTTACAATATGAATAGTATTTTAAACACATGATAGACCTTTTTCTAGAGTGTCTACAAACTTGTGACCATTGAATTTGCTTGGGAGTATAGAAAATTGCATTATAATACATCAAATAATAGGGTAGAGAATGTAATTGTTAATTTTATGGTTTCCAAGACCAAACTTTGTAGATGATATTAATTGAGGGCATGAAGACACAATCAAGTCTTTGTTCTTGATGGTTTGATTTATATTTTCAGTCAATGGTTCCATTTATACACACTACATGAGGAAATTGTTCAATAAGAGTAACTTATAGTTTTAGTCAATTATATTTCAATTTGTACACACTACATGAAGACAATGTTATCAATGATATGATTCTTGATTTTTTATAATATTTAATATTATAATACCTTAACAAATCAAGCTATGACTTTCACGGTTCACTCCTACATGTATGAAATTTGCATTTTCATCTACAAGTTTGACCCTAAATTTGTAGTTTTAAAATTATTTTGTGAGCTTAACCCTACGTTTCTAGTCTTTAGGAATGTATTTATCTTCATTTTTTAGACTATGTTGAGAGCTATTATAATGTTTTTTTGCACTAATTTTTGGAGGAAACTCGTTTTTCCTTACTCAAACCTTTGGATTATGCAAAACGGGGAAGCAAAATACTATTAAAAATGCTTTAAAAACGTTCAAACAAGTGCAATTTGAATTCAACAAATTTAAAAAAATTTGCATATAGGGTTTCGAAATTAAACAAATACATGCATTTTGAACTTAAAAAAAAAGGAATTTTAAATACCTCGTGCTCAATAGTGGTCGATATGCGAATTGGAATGATGAAGTTTGAAGAAAACGACCCGAACTTTGCTTTCGTTGGTGAGAAATTTTGTTGGGTCGCCGTTCGGTTTATGTTCGCCGCACGCAGGGACAGTGACTGGTAATTCACAGTGAAAGTGTGATAGTGAAAGCACTTTCACACTTTTTTTGGTTTTGTCATATTAAGGGGGTTCGGCCGAACCCCCTTAATATGTTTTTTTTATTTGGCTCGGTTTTGGGTTCGGCCGAGCCATATGGTTCGGCCGAACCACTTTTCTATGAAGAGTGTGGAAATTTCGAAATTTCCTTCCTCCACAAAAGTGTAAACCACTTATGTGGCTTCACCCTAAAGTCTTGCACATTTTACCTAGTCCCACTAAACACGTGGTGTTATTTCGCATTGTTTCTTTGAGTTGCAAAGGAATTTTATGATACTATCTTCTTCTTGCGAGCCGACGAAATACCTTTTTATCTCTCGATATAATTGACATTTATGGGTCATGAGCCAATCAAATCTTAAATTCTCTTTTCATACAAAGACTTAGGTTTCCTAGCAAAGCCCCCTTTTCATCATGCTCTGAGGCCCCTTATTCCCTAGTGACTTGAGTTTTTATTATATGCACATGCTTTAAATATCTTTTAGGTTGCCCGAAGAAGAATTTGCTAAGGGTCCCACCTTTTTCCTAGTTAGCACTAGATGTTGGCATATGGTTAAGTCGTGCTAGTTATTTGCTTCATGGGGCTTCTCGTTTCAAAGAAATATTTTCTATGAACAAGTGAAATGCATTTATTTTATGTCTTAAGTGTAACTATTTCCTTTTCGTGAAAGTTTTAACCTTCACAAAGCAAAGATTGCCTAAGCTTGTATTTCATTGAATTCCCAAAATCATGCCATGTGTCATGTTTGTTTCATTTTTAATGTTTCACGAAGAAAAACACTATCAAGGAGGCCTCAAAGTTATTCTCTTTGTGACACGTCCTAAAGTTGTAAAAAGAAAAAAAGGTTTTCTTTTCGTGGAAGGGATTTCAAATCCCCGCAATCACTATCAATCTATAGAAAATTAACAATCAATAAATTAAAAACTAAAGAATGACTACCACCAATCGTGTGTTCAACCATGCAAGAAATTTGATGGCGGATTTGATCCATATCTACCCAATTTTTCATGTAAATTGGCTTTTAATTACATGTTTATGAATCATTAAAGGCATAAAGTGAAGATTGCAGAGAAAATTTGATATGGATTTATTGACAAACTAGGACTTTCAGTGATCTTTGTAGGGTTCACAACAAATTTCAAGCAGTAAGTAAATTCAAGCCCTCTTTCTATAATTTGGTCTAAGAAAATTTTGTATTTCCAATTTAATTAGTTGGGGTTCTGAAAGTAGCGAATTATTAAAATTTTAAAAGAAGCTTTCGGTGAAATTTTAAAATTCTAAAACCCTAGTTTACATACCCTAGTACCCAATTGCATTAGTCACGACTGGAACTTCAAGAGGAATTAAAAGGGGTTTAGATGATGAGATTATGCTTCAATTACCAAGGTCTGCAAAGAGACCTATAGGTTGTCAAGAACCTGGAATTTTGTCAGAAAAAACTGTGGACAAGAATGACTATTGTAGAGACCCATAATTCTTATCCATGGTTGCACTTCATTTAAGTATTCTTACAAGAAATGCTTTGCAGATCAAACAATTTGTAATATCTAGATAATGGGATTGGCATGGTTAATATTCCCTAACTTATGAAAGACCCCACCTTGCATGTGATTAGTAAATCCCTAATCCATTTCATGTTTTCCTAAATAGATGGTAAGATGTATTGTGGATGATAAATAGCTTGTGATTATTTGATAATATTATTGTATTTCATTCTGACATTTTTATTGATGCTACCATGAAGAAGTTAGGACTTGTAAATTATGAATATGATTTGAAATTATAAATGAATTTTTTGTACAATTAAATCTTATGTCAACTATCAGATTAATGTGATATACAATTATTGCTTATAGTTTCATTGGTAATGTGTAGGAAAGGAAGAGTGTTAGGACGAGAAGGGAAGACCATTGAGAACACATTGAAAAGACATATCCTTGTGATCATGAATTTGACCTCCTTTTGGGGCTTAGAAATAGAAAAATTTAATTAAGGTGGTGAGGGTTGGTATTACAGGGATAATTGATTGTGTTATGTGGGTGTAAGTGGGGCTAGCGGTTAGGAATCCTTATCCAAGTTTGAAACTCATATGGATCCTTAAGTGGGTCTTTAAAGCGGGTTGTTGGTCAATTTCCTTGGTTGGGATGCAAAAATAAACCCCCTAGGGGGTTATCCCACAATACTACTTTACAATTTTTGGCCAAACTGGACATTGAAGTGATTTTTTAAAGTAAATCTTCACTTTTGGGCACCTATAGTGGCTAAACCATGAGGAATTTGAAGATGATGTAAACTAGTGATTTGTGATATTTTTTCTATAGATTCTAAATATATCTTTTTCATTTTTTTTAATCAAATTGCACTTCTTTTTAAATCTCCTTCGAAAACTAGTTTTTAACAATAAACACCATTTTTAAAGAGTGACGTCACTGACTAACACAACTTTTTTTCTATAAAGGATAAAATTCAATTTTTTTTTAATTTAGATTCGTAACTATGATATCTAGTGCATGGAATTGGTTTCATAGCATTTCATTGAATTTTTTTTCTTAATTAAGTTTCAAATTCAAACCTTTTACAATTTAGACATGATTCACTGGCTAAAGCATAACTTTTTTATATGTATCGAAATTCAATTTTTTTGGTTGGATAAAGGACATCAATATCTAGTGCATTGATTTAAAAAAGAAAAATTGATAATTTGCTATTTTTCCTCATGTGTAGAACAAAGAGCTTGATTTTCAGTGAAAAACCTATGTTTAATCAAACTAAAAAATAAAATACATAATAAAACCAAAACATATTAAAATTATATCTGATGGATAGCTCATTTTGAGGACTACCATCATCTAGTTGGGTCTGTGAAGTCTCCTCCATTTTCATCCTCAGCCCAAGCTTTGAAAGGAAAATTTTTATAGAAATTTGGTGCAAGAGGGGGAGAAGGGGAAAAAAGGTGGGTTTGAAGGGACCCAGGTTTGAGTGAACCCCCCTTGGGGGTTCACTTGAACCAAGGTTTGAATGGAACCTAGTTTAAGTGAACCCCATCCCCCTTTTATTGAATTTTCCATTGTTTTCGTTATAAAAATTCCAAAAAAGTGGGCCCCATCATTTAATAGGGTTTGCTCAAACCAAGGTCCATTCGAACACCCTAATTCATGTGAGCCCCTAAAAGCAAAAAGAAAATTCATAGAAGCGTTTTTGCAATTTCCCTTCCTCATTGGAATTGTAAACCAGTATTGTGGGATCACCCTAGGGTCTATACCATAGTGGTAGGGGTCAAGTGGGAATGCAATAAGGCTCCAAGAACATGATTTGACTCTTGAAAATCCCTCATAATGAGAAGTGACGAAATTTGAGGAAAGGTTGGGGGTGAAAAGATTGAGGGGTTTTCCAAGTGCATGTTACCCTCTTTAACGAGGAAAAACCCTCATTGATGGAGGGAGGTACACTTCACACCTCCCCATTCAAAGGTTGCAAGTTGAAACTCCTATATATTTGGGAGAGGAAGGAAGAGTGGGGTGTTACCCACTTCTCCTTTTGGAGAACTCTAGTTGAGATAGAAGGATAAGAAAAGGAGAGTAGTCACCCCTCTTAGGAGATAATGATGAAGATAGCTTGGCTTGGAGAGGAAAAGAGGATAAAGGAGTATAATCTCCTTCCCTAAAGAAAGGAGATAAGTTTTTCTATTTCCATTTCCCTCGTTTTTTTATTAAAGAAGATGTCATGTTGTATGGATCATGGTTGAAAATAAGGAGTAGAGAGCCTAGATGCATGAAATGTAGTGTTATATTATTTCTATTCCTTTGTAGAAATTTGAAAAGGCTTCATTCATCATCTTGAAGCTAGAAGACTTTCTTGCTCAGGGGTATGGCTAGAGCCCACGAGGCTCCATGATGTAATTTTGGTTGGGTGGAGAGCAAGCATAAGTACTTTGGTGTGTAATTCATTGTCTCTCTTTCAATAATATGTATAATTATGCAAGTTTAACAAGATGGGTTCGAATTTTTCAATGAAAAAGAAAAAAAAGAGTAGTCTTATGCATTAGCACATTATTTGGGATTATTTCGATGTATTAAATGTAATAGGAAAAAATTTTGGTGCCAAAATTGTATTTTGTTGAGGTAAAGGAAAGAGGAAACTCCATAAGCTTGGATTAAAAGAAGTGTTTAAAAGCAAGGAGTTGTTTTCACTTGACATTTAAAAAAATATGGTATTGTCCATAATGGATAGGATAGTTCTTGTATTCTGACTTTGAAGAATGTCTTATGTGCTTCTTTGTTTTAGAGAAAAAAAAAAAAGAGTATAAATTTTATCAATGAAGAAATATTACATGTATCTCTTTTGTTTAATTATGTTCTCATATTAACACATAAACTTAATAAGGTTATGTCTTGTATTTTGAAATATTTAAGTGCCTCCTTAACTCCCCCTCATTCAACATAAAATAAATACATGAATATAGATAGTCATGGAACTCAAATGATGTGGAAAGAAATACGAGTATATGAATTTATTAGTATTGACTATACATTTTAGGAACCCATAATAGAGTTGAAATATGTGCAGGTAAACATAATTATAAAAATTTATTCAAATATGTATATTTAAACACTTCATCTTACAAATGATACTATAAAGGAAACTAAACATATACTATATCAAGTATTATGAATTCCATTTTAATTTTTTTGCATATTAAACATGGACACATTAGTCTCTAACTACTTGAGAAGGAAGTGAACCCGACGGAAGGAAACAAAATAAAGTAAAAAGCTAGGTTAGTAAAATGTTATGACTACACATAAACTTCCATCGCCATTTTCTTAGTTTTAGACTACATCCTCAGGGAACGTATAGCATGGTTTGAGCGAGACTAAGACCCCTCTACTTTGCAACCTTCAACCAATTTGACTATAGTTAGTAATGGAGGATTTGAGTTTTTTTTTGTTTTAAACCCCTGTCTGCAAATGTAAGAGGAAATATTGATAAAAAAATAATAATAATAAACAAATAACCCGTAGATACACTTGCAAGGGTTTATGGTTGTAGAAGTGGGATCAAATGATATTCATTGTGGCTAACTTTACATCAAAGGCATTCCTTCTATGAATGAGGTGACCTGTAACAACGTATCGACAACTATCTTTTGTCTATATGAATGTAGGATGTTTAAATGAATCTCAGCCATTCCCATTTTTGGTCATCCTTCTAGTTGTTTATCGCCACATTTCTTTCACTGGTTTCCTCGTCATTGTTGGTTTCCACTCCTCCAAAATTTTCCTCACTGGTATTGACCTTTTACTTATCCAATTTGGAAAACTCCAGCCTAAAAATAAGGCTTCAATAGGGTTTTAGAGTATGTTTATCCAAAATGAAAATTACGGCCAAGATCTTGATATAGACCAAAGTTTATCCTAATTGACATTCCTCGTACCTTCTGCACATGTGCACCCCTTTCAAGTAATTAGTCCAATGTCTAGATTTTGTAAGGATATCTAATTTAAACTACCAGCTTAAGGAATTAATTATTCTTTTATCTTGAGCTCTCAAAAACCTCGCCTCAGTTTCTAGGGATAATGAATGTGTGTACAGAGCTTATTAAAAATAGCCTTGTCCTCTCAAGTAAGCACAAAATTATCGACAAGGTGATTGATTATCATTTCTCTTTATGCAAGAATGACCAACTTATTCTCCTATCATAAAAATCTAGCTCTACCTTCAAAAGCATTTTATTGCCTGCACAACTTTATTGTCATAAGAAATCAGAGGGTCGTCATTATTTTCGGGCACCTCTCTTTGCATGGAAACTATTATTGCCATCCACCCAATTGCAGAGAAAGCCATGATGTGGACGCCATGTTGTGTTTGTTCAGCAACCAATACAGAGGAAG
Source organism: Sequoia sempervirens (assembly GCA_007258455.2). NCBI lineage: Eukaryota > Viridiplantae > Streptophyta > Pinopsida > Cupressales > Cupressaceae > Sequoia > Sequoia sempervirens. The sequence goes on along the minus strand of VDFB02285068.1, from coordinate 67,431 downwards.
TAAAGCACACGCAAAATTTAATGCAATCTTTGCCAGTCAACCTAACGAGGAAATCTTACATTAAGATGGTTTTATTGATAAATAAACATTTAAGATCAAATTGACTTACCAACCAATTCCCTTACTTGTCAATAGAAATTACCCAAAATTTAATTGCCAAGAAAAGACCACCAACACTATGGATTGTGGAGGAGTAGGTAGGATGAGCATGAAATAAATGGTGATATAGTAGTCTATACTAATTTCCAATGCAATATGATTCATATAGAAATTTAAGCCTTTGAAATCTTAACTTGGTAAGGTTTAGTTATTTTAACCGTAAGATTAAATTTAGTGGTTGTCTTTTTTTTTACCCAGTGCCTTTTCCATGGGTGGATTGATTTTAAATTGATTAGTTTAATATATTTTTTATCATTAAATTACTTTGCATTTTGGATTTCATTGGTTTAAAAAAATCATTGTATGCCATTAAATTCTCACTGCTAAAAACTAAATTGGTAAATATGATTTATAAATAATAACGTTCGGTTAGAATGGAAATATTTAATTACCATGTTAGTAAATAATAATAAATTTATTAACATAATATACATGATTAATTGCACTATAACTATCATAAATGTATTGATATGAATGTTTTTGATAAGGAAAAATAGGTTTTGAAGGGGCCCCAAAACCCTTTACAAAAATAAAAAGCTGCAAGAGAAACTAAGCAATAAAAACCAACAGCCCAAAAAAACAAAATGTTGACAAAAGATTAAACATAAGGAACTCGTCAACAAAACAAAATAAAAAACATCAGCAACTCTATTGATCCAACAAAATGGAAATTTTCAACTACAACATTTTATCCAATACATTCACTGAGGCCATATTCTCCTTAATTATCTCCTCCTACATTTCCACAACATATTTAATCTCATCCATAGACACAACAACTCACTTTTGAGTCTTGCTCCTTTTCCTAAGACACGACCCAACCTACACATCTTTCTCCAACACTGGATCAAACTCCTTAGCTTTCTCCTCCTGGTTCGAGTAGTTGATCTCATCAATCACTTTCTCTAACTCACCCAAGTTAAGAGGTTTACCCATCCAACTAAGGGATTTCTCATTTAAAACAAAGATCCCCCTAGCTATAGTCTTCAGAGAGTTGTTGTTGATATTGACCACTGTTCTTAAATAATCTAGCATCTTACCAGTTCTCTCCTCAAGTCTAGCAACACAGTCCTCTAAAATTTTATTGACCAACATTTCCAAAGAGGAAATCCTCTCCTCATGAGAAACCCCCAGGCAATCTGCATCATTAATCAACTTATCTAGCATGATGTTCATAGTTTCAACTTTTCCTTTAATAGACCATTCCTTCTGATTACCATGGAGCATAGCAACACAAACCTCCTACCAATTTTTCATTTGAATATTGAGCTCCTTAATCTCAGAAAACAACCACTTCACTAGAGACAACAAATTTCGCATCCCATCCTCGGCCATCTTGCAAAAAATATTCATATTCACATCATCCCAATTAATAGGAGGTTGATCATTCAACTCAATGTACCAGGAGCATCGGGCCGATCCAATTTTTTATCCTCATCCTCTTCAACAGGGGAGTCCTCAACCTCAACCACTTCCACCTTGATCTTCTCGTTATGAGGCAAGTTAGCTAAATCAACTAACACTTCCAACTCTTCCATTTTAGTAGCCGTTTCAATTGGAGAAAACCCCTGAGAATTCTTGACTGACTCCATCCCCTACACCTCCATAGGCCCAGGCCCATTCAACAACTCATCAGTACAAGAATTGACAACACCAACAGGAACTTTCAAACACAAACGCTCATCTTCAGGAGCCTTAAGACCAGTCACAGAGGAAATTTCCCCCTTCCTGGGAAAAGGATACCCAACAGAGACATTCTCAACATCAACATTAACAAAACGAATATCACCACCTTTCCCAAAAGGGCTATCCTTCACACCACCTTCGCCAAGAGACAACAAGGGTTTCTCACTAGAACCAGGAGCCACCTCCATCTTCCTCTTAGCTGAAGGTTTTTCTTTCTTGGATCCTTTTGATTTCCCTTTCGAAGATTTTTTCACATACTTCACCATGGTATCTCGCAACTCCACATCCATTTTATAGCCCTTGTTCCACTCTTTTGAGTCACCTTCCCCTTCCTTATAGCCCTTTTTCACATACTTCGCCATGGTATCTCACAACTCCACATCCATTTTATAGCCCTTGTTCTACTCTTTTGAGTCACCTTCCCCTTCCTTAGAGCCATCGTCATCCACCGACATTTCCTCAATCTTTGATTCTTCATCCTCATAACTCCCAACCCATTATGTGGCGGAGTCTCTAGTATCATAACTAGAGTTTTTAACAGCCTTCTTACTAGGATTTTTAGGCGAGACCGCAATTAACTTAAGCTTAATGTGAGAAAATAAGAGGTTTACAAGACCCTCATGCAAAACCACCTTCTTAGGGTTTTTCCTGTGATCTCCAATACTCTTTTCCATGAAAATTAATAGGTAGAAAGGAAAGGAGACCAACACCTTATGCCTAAAATGATTCAAAAGCATGAAATGGTAGTTGTAAACAATAGAGAATCTACCTTCAAGCGTAAAATAGTGCATTATGGCCAACATGAGGTCCCTCCATAAAGGCTTCAAAGACTTATGAGCATAGCCACCACTCCTAATTTCTCGGAGCTTCTTCTTCTCATCGAATTTGAAAAAAATCGCAAAGGCCTTCTTAGTAGCTCCCCTATCCCTAAAACATTTCCTCCTAGAGATTGACAGACCAGTGGCCTCTGCTATAAACTCCTCATCAATTTTAAACTCCACACCCTTATAACGCAGCGTCCTCCCATTCCAACCTTTCACAAAGAAATTCGTAACATAAAGGTTCGGACCTTGAATTCTCTGCATGAACTGTGTAACCCCACCTAGCTCCAAATGCTCCCATAAAACAGGATTTTTTTGAAATTCCTCACAAGAACTTGGCTCAATTCTACAGTAGTCTCCACCCATGGTTGCTTGAAAAGTTACAGAACCCAATGACACCAAAGAGTTAAGAAAATGCAAAATAAACCAAACTCTCCACAAAACAACACAAATTACACCCACAATATGTGTGGGCTTGTCATTCAAGGTACTTCACTACCTACGCTGCTAGGCCTTCATACTACGGAAACCAAGGAAATAATAATGAATCATACATTCCAAAGGTTCATCGAGAATATCCCAACTATGAAACATTATGAAAAAGCTTTCCCCAAACACATCAATCTTAAAAAAAAGCCATCTTGTCATCATTAGATATACATTTGAGATTAAGAGGAAGAGGTTCAAATGAACCCCAATCAACTCTTTCCACCACTCCCACATTGGCAATCCCATTAGCCAACCTATTAGCTTCACGGAAAACATGCGATACTTTAAATTTCTCAAAAGAATTTAAGATAGTGATAAAATCATTGATAAAATGAACAATAGACCATGAGAGAGGGCATTTTTCAAGAGGCAATTTATAACATTAAGAGAGTCCCCCTCCAACCAAAGTTTAGAAACCCCTTGATTTTTAGCCAAAACGAGACCATGATAGGCTATTGATATGAATGTTAAAAGTAATTCTTATTTTCAATAATATTAATATTGGTTAAAAAAAATTCATAGCATAAAGATCCACATAAGGTAATTCTACAACAATTATTCAAAAGTATTAATATCTTTGAGGAGGAGTTAATAGTTTAGTAAAGATAGAGAATTTACCGATATTATTTCTAGAAACTAATAATATTGCAGATATGAAGAGTAATATCAATAATTGCACTCACGAAAAATTAATGGCATTCCATTTCAGATTGAAATATATCCATAGTAGTAATATTGCTTGGGACATAAATATAAAAGGTATAAAAAAAAATTCAACGCTATATTTAAAAATATTAATTTATCTCAAATTATAATGTCACTCCATACTGTAATTCTCGACCTCATCGGTAATGACCTTTGTTCAAATGTTGAGTAGGTTTCTACATTGCATTATTGGGTTTATAAATGTCTTCATCATTTTAAGAATACTCTTTTACTAAGAAAGTGTCGCATAGGGAATCCATTTACTCACCCCCCCACATTCACTTTAGATAATATTAGTGTTTGAGTTTTAGAGTTAAATTAATATTAGTATTGATAAAAGAATATAAATAATAAATAGAAGGGTGGGGGCCCTTTATTTATTAAATAGAGATCCCATTTATGAGTCTTTTTAAAAAGAAAGAGGAAAATAAAAAATAAAATAAAATAAAATAAGAAGCATGAATAATGATTTTTAATAAATAGTTATAAAGTTAAATTTTAAATTGGATATGATATAAATTTAAATATGTACAGATGTATATAAGTAATTTTGTTATGGTAATAAGTTGAGATTATTTACTATATATATGATGTATATAAGACATTTAAATAAATAAATATTTTTATGTATTATATTGATTATTATTTTGAAAATAAGAAATTTAAATATATTATGTATAATTTTTATAAAAATAGTACATCTCTTGTGTGATGACTATATTTGAATCGAAAGTATAAAATTTGTCTAATGATTGTAGTATGTTCTCTTGGGAGCATGGTAGAGTTATTAATATTGTATTTACATCATTGTTTCAAAAAAAAGTTAGTCGTGTTTTTTCCCTTTCATCAAAATTTGGGCATTGTAGAAGCAACTTCTCATAGGTATACAACTCATGCTCATATTAACGTTATGTCTCAAGCCCTTAGAGTGTTAAACAACTTAATTATTGTCTTTAAAAAAAATGTTAGGTCTTTCTAGTGAAATTTTGGGACATGACAACTTCTTCATAAATGTTGATCTAATTAAAGCTATATCTAGCGTATATGATCCCAATACTAGGGGCATTGTTAATAGCAAGGGTGTCACTTTGCTAACTCTAGACAAAGATTATGTTTGTGAAGTTTTTAATTTGCACATGAATGCTTAGTTTCCCATTGATTTAGTGACATTGACAAGGGAATATCAGAGGCTAAGAGATAGCTATAGGGTAAAATGGTTGCCTAGTTTCATACCTAGGGGACCAAAGAGAGAAATTAAAAGGTTTACTAGTGGGGATCTTGAATCATTTAACTATGATATATATGAGGATTACTTTTAAAAGACCTATTTTCCCTATGTTAGGTATTAGGAATTGTTTGTAGAACCCAAATTCCAAAGAACTTGATGGTTTTGGTAGTTGACATCCAAAGTAGGGATGTAAACAAGCCAAATGATTATGCAGCGTATGTTGTTGGGGAACTCCATAAGTCATTGAGATCCCTTAGCAAGGATTGCAATATTGTCCAATTTAAATGGTATTCTATATTGTGCCATACATTGCTTTATTTTGGAAGGAAGATTTGGGATCCAAAAATGAAAATCAAAGCCTTCAATGAACAAGGATTTATGCTCCTAGTTCAAGAATGGGTGTATATTCAAAATAGTAATAATGATACTACCAATTATTGTATTTTTTAGCAGTATTTTTTTAGAGGTTTCCTCATGAATTTGGGCCAAGCTATTGATTAAGGATTTTCAGAAGAAGTGAGAAGATTCTTGAGGCACAAAGATCTTCAACCTGAGCTAGGATTGGATCATAATTGGGGAGATTGGTTCTTCTATTCAAACTGTACAATGATTAGAGTTTATGGTTCCCCTATGGCTGCCCACATCCCACCTAAATCAGTTCTAGATAGGATTGCATATTTGGAAATAATATGGCTACTAAATAATGATAGGACATTATATAAACTTGTTGCATTTATACATAAACAGGGAAAACTTTAGTGGCAATTTTTTTCCAATTAATGAATAATTCAAATCGGGACCTCCATAAATGGTGAATAGTACAAGCTAAAAAGGAGATTGAATCGCTAGGTTTTTACAAAAAAATAATTTTGTCTCGATTAATTCACCTATGCATTATTTTTTAAACTAATAAATCGAGTTGATTTTCCATGTAAATGATGCGTCATTGGAACTAATTCGCCAATAGTTTATACTGTAACTACAAATATTAATTATATTCACCAGTAATATTATATTCCTACCATTAATTTTGGGGAAATATCGCCACTAATAATAAATTACTGTTTAATTTTAGGGATATTTTAGCCTTAAATAGGGCTTTTATTTATTTCCATTGATTAGCTTTTTAATTGGATGGTTACAGGTTGATTTTGCGGCCTATATGCACATGCATTTTAAAAGGCTTGTTGAGACCCAAAATTTGTCTTTGGCCACACGATTAGATTTAATCATGTGGACCAAAACAAATTTCGGACCTCAATAAGCCTTTTAAAAGTCATGTGCGTATAGGTCACAAAATCAACCTACAATCATTCGATTAAAAAGCTAATCAATGGTAACAATTTCACTTTTCATTTAGTCTTATTTTTAAAGTGATATTTTAAGAAAATACTTAATTCATGTGTAGCCCCCTCGACCCCCACAAGGGGGCTCTGCCACCTTGACCCCCACAAGGGGGCTCTGCCACCTTGACCCTGTCGGTGGCTACCACCCTCGGGCCCCTACTTCAATATTACAAAAAACAAAAAAAATATGGGGAAACTACGTTGACCAACTGTGCAAATTTTTAAAGGAGAGATTCACCATTGTAATTAATCTTTTTAGTGATTATTCGCTAGGATTCGCCACTATGATTATTATTTTTACCAATTATTCATTAAGATTCGCCACGATTTTACAATTTTTTTAATAATGTGCATAGATTTGCTAACAAAATTAATTTTTTTTTTTTAAAAAAGGAAAGATTCACAAGGAAAAATTATAGCACTTAGCCAAGATTCACCAGGATTTTACACCTTCGTCGAGGGGGGGTTTCTTAAAGTTATCCCTGTACATAAATATGATCCTATTGAGGATCTTATCAAGAATTATCCTTTGGATAAGGAGGCAACAAAAAGGAGGGAGTCATGGGTTAAAATCCAAATGGTAGAAGAGAGAAGAAAAGGGGTAGACCCTTCTTACAAGGGAGCGTACACAAAAATTTAGGATCCAATCTTGAGAATAATGACTATGTTGGATAATACAACTATTCTACTAGAAAATGTGCCAGTAAATATTCCATGGAGAGATGAACTTGGCCCTTCATCATCCCAGGTAGTAGAACAACAAGTGCTAAAAATGTCACACCTTTGCAATAGGTAGCTCCACCAGTGGGATCTCTGGTGGATTATCCTATTGCTCTTGATGAATTCCTATAGGATTCCAGTTTGGTCCAAGTAATGCACTCCCCTCCAAGGGATGTTGTTGAGAGACCATCTATTGAAAGGATGTTGATCAGTTTTGAGATTGGGGACTAGGTGGTGTATGATATGAGAGCACTTGCTTGCTCTGAATTCATGATGACTGGCTCATTGTCACCAAAGAATTTAGGGATTTTATCCTTAAGAGTAAAGGTGAGGAATTACATCAAACACTAGATGACCAAAATCTCACCGAGGAAAAGAGAAAGGAGATCATTACTAAATTTTAGGACAAAGTGAATCTAGAGATGATAGGTATGACACCTAAAAAGGGTAGGAAACATTTCAAGAAAGGTGGATGCCTACTATTACCAGGTTGGGATATATCATCTACAATTGCATTTCATACAACTAGAAGGAAAGAAAGAAATAATCCAGTGTTGTAAAATGGTGCAATAATATTCCCTCTACTTTAGCTCAGGGTTCAACCCATGGAATGAAACCCTAGCCATATAGTCCATATTCCCTAAGACAAACAAGCCCAAGGTTATTGAAGATACAAATGAATTGACTAGCAACTTAGTTGTCAGAAGAATGAGTGACACAAGTGCCTTGTAAGCTACAACATTGACAATGAACACAACTATTTTCATAGAAGCCAAAGTTAGAAAGTTGGAAGCAAGTCTAAACAAAGTAAATGACCAAAAATTGAAGTTACAAGAGTAGTTGAATAGTGTTTTTGGATTGTTTCCACCTCCTCAATCAAGAGTGAGTAAAAAGGATGAACAAGAAAATGTCTCTTTGATTGTAGAGATTAATTAATTGAAGAGGGAACTCAATGATAAAAAATAATTAGAAGAGAAAGAAAATAAGGATAGAAAGGAAAAGCTTTCTGAAGTGGTTGACAACATTTTCGGGCATAGGTTGTTATGTGTTTTGAACCTTCTAGAGGAGACATGGAGTAGGAATAATGAAGTCAAGAAAACCCATATTATTCATATTGTTTTGAAAAATAGACTACAAGGTGTTATTGATACTTGGAGTCCTAGAAGGGAAGCAATTGAGAAGGTGGAACTGTCAAGGAAAATGCTAACTTATATGGTTTGAGAGAATCAAAGATCATTTCTAATGTTTTAGAAGCAATTGAGGATTAACATGGTTGTGCATCAAAGTTTTTCAGCTATCCATAGAGAAATTTTTAGAAGATTTTGAAGACCTCAAATATGGTCTCATGCCCAACATTATAAATGAGGAGGTATATTTACAGGAATATAAAGCATAGAGGACTAAGTTTAGCAATCTGTTTCCTCCCATCATAAAATCTATCTTATAGATAATACTCTAGATGCAAATAAGATGAATGTTTCTTTAGAAAAACTGTTAAAGCTAGAGATGACTTTAGAAATGTTTGCAAAGGATGTAAAGAAATGGACTAGTCCCAAATACTCTAGTCATTTTCTCCACATCAGATCAATTTTGGCACATCCTTGGCCTTCAAAAGATGTTTTTGTAAAGTGAATGGAAAAGTATAATTAACAAAGTGAATGAGATTTCTCCTTTTTTCTCATCATGTATATTAAAAACTATCTCCCCTTGCGACTTCTTACTCTTTTGTCCTCTAGCAATGCATTTTTTGTCTCTTGCTAGTTGGTTGTAACCTTTTTGTCTGATCCTAGGTTATGATTGTTAAATGAAAATGTGACATTTGTCCATGGTCTGCAGCTTGTCGCTCCCTTGTTTCTATAAAAGGGAACTCAAAGGCATTTGTCAAGGATCTTGTATATTTGTAAAGCATAAAATCTATATTCTAAGTTTGTATTAGTCTAGCTTAGGTTTTCAAGGGAGAATTGTGAAGGTAATGATTAATTTTGCATGATAGTACTAGTTAAATATATATGAGTATAATGTGACAATTTTCCAATCAATTATCTCCTAAATTATATACTTCATTTCACTTATGACTACAAATTGATAAAGGATCATTTTTGTTTGTCGTTGTAAATTTTCTACATATCAATGTTTCTTCTATAGCTTTTATTCAAGTAATAGATTAAATTGGTGTATTAGAAATCTTGATGGTTTTTAATGTATATAGAGATTATTAAGAAGATTTTATTGTAAGACATTAATATTAAAGCTTTCATAGAATTTAGTTGAAATTTGTTACTCAAGTTTAATTGCATTTCTCTTTAACTTTGTCGCCTAGGTTTAAGGCACTAGTTTAGATGTAAGTTTGACTTGCATATCCATGGTCATCAAATTTGAAAATCATGTTTCCCTTATTGTTGTAATTTATTTCTTAACATTAATTCATGTTCTCAAAATCAATCATGCATAAAGTCTCCAATAATCTAGCCTATTAAGTGAGTTTCATTTATAATTCTTGCTTAGCCATGAGAGAGCATATATGTTTTAACAATATCTTGCTACTAATTATGTGTAATCTTGTTAGATACTGTAAAGGAATACCCTCCTAGGTTTTTTGTAAAGCTTGAAGTGCAAAAGAGAAAAAAAATTTATCTATCTCATGTTCGTTGGCCAACCCCTTGAAGTATTTGAGTATTAGAATATGCTATTATTTAGGTTTTTTCAAGAACTAGATGAAAATTAAAAAAAACTAAATCAACAGATTGGGAACTCTATTGGGGACGATGTAGGAATTTTCATTCTAGTGAATTATTATCTTGGATAGGGTTTAAAATATTTCTGTGAATTTCCTTCTATTGTTTAAGCATTGTTAGCTATGTTTCTGATTCACAATATCTTCTTAAAGTTGTATATCTTGATTCCCCTTGTGGGTGATGACTCAGAAACATCTCCTTAATCGATGGAAATTATAAGAAGGAAGTACTATCGTCTGAATGGAAGGAAGAAGGTCTCTATTTATAGATAATCACAAAAAGAAGACTAAGGCAGAGCTACAAAGTTAAAAGTAGACATGGAAAGCTAACGATGTAAGTCAAATCCTACTTTTGGAAACTGCTTTGTTTATGAAAGAGTGATGACAATTTTGTTGATTCACCAATTAAATATGTAAGTCCTAGAGTCCTTCAACTTACTGAAAAAATATAAGAAATAAGGAACTCTGGATTGATCCAGAGAAAAAGAAGAATTTTCCAAGAAAGGGTTGAAATAGAAATTCAACAAAATCAAAGAGATTATGATCTTAGATATGGAATCTCTATCCATGCTATTAATCCAAACATTACTATAGCTAGTTCTAAGAAAAAAATGTTTTCTAGTCCTCATGTACAAGAATAAACTCATTTCTCTTAGAAAAATCCTATCACATCTAGTATGGCTACAAGTACTTCCCAAGTTGCTCCACAAACTTCAGGATCTAGAAAGATAGTTTAGACCAAGGACTAATTATTAAACGAAGTGAATGACCTCCAATTGGAATTAAGAAAATTAAAGAAATGAAAATGAGAATGAGGGTTGATATGAAGAAAATAATAGAGAACATGGAGGCTTCTTATCATTCTAGTGGTACTTTTGTATCAACACCACCAAATCCTATTAAAGCAATAATCCTTTGAATATTCCTCTTGATAGTTCTCATGTCAACACCTAGAGTAATCCTGTAATAACTAGTACGCTTGCAATCAATCCTTGCGTAAATGTTACTTCACAAGCTATGCCTAATGCAAATATTGTAGGAAGTGCTTCTCAAAGAAACTCTCATCCTTTTGTTTCCCAACAAAATAATTCCTATGCAACTTCTACACCTATGAAATTTGGTATGTTAATAAACCCTCATATAAATCCTACTCAAAGTTATTAGTTGCAATATAATGCTCATCAACAAGGTATTGGTATGGGATAAATACCTTAGCAATAATATGTAGGAAAAAATCTTGGTACAGGAGGTCACATACAAAATTACCAGTAGTATAACCCAAATGTGGTATCCAAATGGGTGGACAAAATGCTAATCCACCAAGGGTCAAAATGTTTTCAATCAAAAAAATGCTCAACTCAACCCCTAAGTGAATCCTACTACAAGGAGCTTCCTAGCAAGAAGACCTTTGCAATTAGAGAGATACAACTAGTTATATTTTAATGGTATCCTTGGGTATCCTAATCCCATCCCTAATGGTTTTAGAAATGCTTTGATTAAGTTTTCAAGAAATAATGCATTATCTGGTGAGGATCATCTCAGAGCTTTCTTAAATCTTATTAATTATTTTGAAATTGAAGATGAAGATATTGAAATGAAATTATGTATGCATTCTTTAATTGATGATACCAGGGATTGGTATAGGGGATTGCTTGATGCAAGTATAGGGTCATGGGATGAGTTCAAAAGGGTATTCAAAACACAATACAATGAAATAACTAATCCTAGATTTATTATCAATGAGTTTACAAGCATAAGTAAAGGCCACAATGAATCAGTCTCTAATTTCAGTAATAGGTTGATGAAGGCAATGAATAAAATTTCATAGAATATGAGACTTAGTGAACCTATATGCTTGGTGTTGTATTGTAATGCATATGATCCTAAAATGTGTTGTGAGCTCAGAAATAAAGATCATCATTCTTTAAGGGATGCTTGTAGAATATAAATGCATATTAAAAATAATAGGAAAGCATTAGGAAAGTTCAATAAAGGAGATGACATAGAGGTCCTGCACAACCCTAAAGGACATCAGAATAAGGTTTTGTTATTTGAGGATGAACTTGAAAAGATTATGAATGCCTTGAAAGACTTGAGCTATAAAGTAGCAAGAAATTACAAAGGTTTATCTCATGATAAACCTAGCTATCAAAGGCAAGAAAGAATGTCTAAGTTATCAAACCAACCCTACAATACAAATTGGCATAATGCAAAACCCATGCAAAATAATCAGAAGGAGGTACAAAATAGAGAGACTCCTAACACTTTGAAAAGAAATAATGCTAATTTCTCTAAAGAAAAATCTCTAATGTATGGTTTGTCAGTTGCATCATTCACCAATGCAGTGTAGGGTTACTTACTATATTGAAGGTCATGGTACTCCTTGTGATGATTATGATAACATCATTGGCTAACATCATGAGATTAATACGATGTCAAATAGATTGTCTCACACTAATAATGAATATTCTTCTAATGAAGGATACAATTTCCTTCATCAATGGTGCAATGAGGTGGGAGTCATCAAAAAAAATTCTCAAATGATGAAGAAAATTATGTAGAAATATATAATGTTGAAATTTCTAACTCTGATGTTAGATTGAGAAGACCTTTTGATGAACAAATTAGAACATTAACTACTATTGCTATTATCCAAGTCTAGAGCAATTACAATCTGAGAAAGAGAGCAATCAATAATGATCATGGAAAAGCAAGAAGTATTTTCATAAAGGAAAGTAAGAATGAGGTGAATGATCAGCATCCTAGTAAACAAAGAGAGGGATCTGAAGTTAAAAGCAAGGATGTAGAATATAAAGAAAAAAGTCATTGAAAAGCCTATAGATTAGATTGTTTCTCCTCCCATAAAGGCTAAGTATCAAAAAATAAAAATCAAACAAGAAAAGGAGAGTGTCAAATTTACTCAAATATTTGAATTGAACAACAAAGATGAGAATCCCAGTAATCAAAATATCCTTTCTACTCAAATTGGTGATATTCCAAAATATATCTATATCCATATGACTCAAATATTGTCTCAAATTAAGGTATTTGTTCTTCTACTTGAAATTATGAGAATTGAGGAACACAAAGAGAACACAAATTCCTTCATCAATGGTACAACTATAGCCTTTGATGTTGAACCTAAAAGTGTCATCAATGAATTACCTAAAATATTCCTAGGCACTACTTTGACTATAGGCCCAAATCAAACCTTGACCCTTTTTATGTAACATTATAGGTTAATAACAAATTGGTTAGGAATTGTATGATTGATTCAAGGGCATCCACCAACATCATGCCATTGGCCATCATGGAAGAATTAGGATTACAAGTAGAGCATTTGGAAAATTCTTTGCAATGGATTCTAGGGAGGTTCCAGTGATTGGAATAATGAAATATGTACATTTTAAATTGGATGTTTCCCCTAAGAAATACTTTCTAATGAATGTGATTGTAGTCCACGTCCCACCTCAATATGGGATGCTTTTGTCAAGAAAATGGTCGGCAATAGTTGGTGGAAGCATGCAATTTTATATCTCTAGAAAAACACTTGGAGAGGGCATGGGAAAACCATTTTAGTAGCTCTGGTTTTTCTTTATTATTAATTTATCTTCAAATTCATCTCAAATAAATTAACTAGTACAACCATAAGAAATCCTACCAGTTCTAGAATATAAATTTATCAATTTTATTGCCTCTCTATCACCATTCAAGCATTAAATTTTTCTAACAGTTGTGTTCTACATGTGAGTGACTGGAAAGATTGTGAATGCATATGAATGAAAATTACATAAGTCACAACATTCAATTTCACTCTTTCATTATGAACCCTTTGTAAAATTTGATTGAGCATTAGAGCATTTGAGACCAAACCATTATACCAACATCTAGAAAATTATTTGGGTTAAGAATCTTTCTTATATCCTAACTTCCTAAACATTTTGACAAGAAACATAGTAGCTCTTTTCTTCCAAACTCCTATATATCTCAACTCTAGGTCATGAAAGTCCCTAAGAAATTAATGGGATTTATATGATCCTTGAAAGAGATAGCCTCACCTAATTCCTCAATATACTCTTTCCTTTCTTCACTAATATTTTCGTTTGGATCCATTTTATATACTTTTTATGTCATTTGCAAAGAGGGTAAATGATATGTAATGTCCCCTTTTTAAGATAACCCTAAATATGTCATAATTTATCAATTCCAAGTGATTACCTTCATTTAGGGGATGTTTATAGAACATTTAGGCTCTTGCAAAACAGAGTTAGAGAATATTTGCAAGACAATATTAATTAGCATGTATGTGAGGAAATCAAACAGATCATGGTTAGGTATACAACTACCTGTTGACTTGCAAACATGTTAGTAGACATTTATAAAATAAGACATCATTTTATAAGCGTATTGAATCTTCTTTGGATTTTCCTAATTCATTCTTCCTTGAGTATGATAATCTAATAGGGTGCCCAAGAAACCCTAGGCCCAAGAGTAGTACACCCCTCTTGGCCCCATATGGCCATTGCCATCCATATGGGGTGGTGTGCATAGTGTTCTACCACCATTCCCCTATACCAAAACCATCATTGCTCAATCATATTGAGAGGTTGAGGGTGCAACTACAGTAGGGTGTCCTGGATAGTCATTTCCTCTAAGTGCAAGAGCAGTACACCCCTCTTGGGCCATGTGGCCTTTGTAATCTAGATGGGTGGTGTACTTAGAGGGTGACCCACATGTTGTTTCCCCTTCAGTAGGCCCTCAACTCCCCTATCATGGCTAGTTGTTTAGAGTCAGATAGTATGAATTTTAGTCCCTAATGTAAGCATAGATCAATGGCATAATATGAATAATATAAATACATAGATTTTGATCTCGATTGTTCAGTCAAAGACATAATATGAATATTATTCCATAATGTAAACACACACAGATCCATCATTCATATTAACAAATATTGATAACTCCTATTTATACATATGTGCAAACTATCCTTGTCATGACCAATGAATATTGAATTCTCTACAAAGTATATTGTGCACACAATAACAAGGTATTTAGTCTATTCATCTATAAAATGTATTACATTTACATAATACTATTTGAGGAACATAGTATAAAAATAATTAATATATAAATCATAGAATACAAATATGCTCATGTAATCGTAGACCTTCATATATACAAAAACAACAAATGCATAAAATATCATACCAACATCATGATGAGCTTACCACAATTGTTGCTCCCTGTTTGTGATTGGCTCTTTAGAAAATCTGATTCTCTGCCAGAATATATATTTCTTTCTTTCCTATTCATTAATTTTGTTCTTCACACTCAAAATGGTATCATTAGTATCAATCAAATGGTTAAGAGTCTATTATCCATACTTATTTACATCTCATATTAATATATAAATATAATTACGATTGATACTCATTTTATATTTTCCATATCTAGACATATTGTGATAATATATCTATTGTTTTTCCTTTACCCCTTCCTTTGATTGAGTTACCTTTTGTTTACAGACAGTCTGATTTCTTATACTTTTCCCTCTCAATCTGAGTCTATCATATTAGTTATTCTGTTGCTATTGAATACAAATCTAAATGTTGATTATTATACTTTTCCTCTAAGCGAGTTTCTTTTCATAATTTAACCGTTCCACAGTGTGAATTGTTGTTTCATATATTAATCAATCCATTTTAAAACAATAACCACTTTCTTTGAGAAATCGTTGTATTTTGTCTTGTGCATTTTTTTCTTGTCTTATATGACTTTTGTCATATCCTGATTTTCTCTTATTTCCATTTCTTAATGAAATCGTTGCTGCTTATTTCTTTGACATTTTATCATATTGTTTTCATATTAATTTATATGTATATTTTAATATGATTATAATCATAATAATAATTAAATTGTTAGTATTTATATTTTAATAATAATGTTATACTTCATAAATATAAGATTATCTTATGATGATTATAATTATAATGATATTAAATTGCTAATATTTATAATTATATTTGTACTATGTATTTGGGTATTTATTTTTTTATTTATTCATATTTTGATAGTTTATCCTAGTGTCAAAATCTTGGGGACATTACATGATATGACTTTCTTGTATAATGATTGCTTATGGGTTTTTAAACTCCTAATTTTGTGTGTAATCCTCTAGATCTTCAACCATCTATAAATCTCTTATGTCTTCGTCCAATTAAGTCATTGAAATATTTTTGTAATGTTCATAACTAAATAGGAGTTGGGAAAAGACTTAAAGTTGAGTTGGATCAAGTGTGATTTATCTATGGAAAATTTGAAAACATGGTGATAAATGTTGTAGTCATGTCTTTGTCTAGCGATATACTTAGTTTCAAATTTGTAAATGAGAATTTGAGTCTTGAACATGAATGAGTTAATGATGATCATTTAAATAATCCTAGCATTCAAATACCCCATCCAAGAAATATTAGTGGCAAAGATAAGAAGAAAACTCTCAAGTTCCTTCATCTTTATGGGAGTTCAAAATTTGTGTCTCTGAAGACAAGATAGTAGCCAATTAGTTGGAGAAACAAAAAAGTAGACTTATGGCCATCATGCGGGTCAACACAACTATTCAAGTATACTTGATGTTAGAGATGATAAAAGACTCAAAGAAATCCACCCTCTACAATATCCTAAAGTAAATCTTATGATTATAAAACAAGTCGCACTATCATTTATACTTTGATGGTCAGCACCACTTGCATCTAATTGATTTATGAGAAGTTGAAGGCTCATACTCTTCAAATGGTGACCATGCCTTATTAGTGGCACGACACCACCTTCACTCTAAAACACCATAATGTTCTCTCTCTCTTCCACCAATTTCTACGTGTTTTAGTTCAACATGAGGTCATAAAACTTTATTATAAGCAAGTAGTTACAATTACTACTTTTGTGAGTGATATTGCCTCCCTCTTGAAAATTTTCTTTATGCTTTGATAATTATTCTTATAACAAGAAACGTGACAAAATATCTAAACAAATATTAAGTATAAATAAAATAAATTAAAATACTAAGTCAATCACTTATTAAAATTATATACTCAAAATACCTATACAGACACCATACACTTTTATCCTGCAACATACTTCATGCCTTAAAATTTTATGAACACAACCTAAAGCGATCACTTCTTTGACACTTGACAATAAAAGGTAGGAATTTGAAAACTTTTTTAAGTTTTAGCACACAACTCATGCCAACTACGCTTAGATAACATATTTGTCACCTCCACAAATGTGAGAATCATAAGCTCAAACTGGCTCTCTAGGAAGCATTTCGCTATTCCAATAAAAATAAAATTGTAAGCATTTGATCTTCTTAAAATTAGCAAATGCATTGCTGAGAACAAGGCCCATGGTGAGGAGGTCCTCAAAAGTACACTAAGTTTATCCTGAATTTTTATCCTAATTTAGAAATCCATTCCTCAATTCCACTATAGGGAACTCATAACTTAGCAAACTTTTAGAAATCATATGCTTGCTAGTTATGGGTAGTGATAAGTTATAACATTCTAGTTTCAACAAGTCAAAGATTACATGTGCTGAGAATATGAATATACTGATGTAAACCAATACAGAAAAAAATTGTTGACGTTAGATGGATTATTGGTGGAGGCAAAATAGCCTATATTACTTATAGATGGTGTTCCCAGTTTAGCAGAAAAAAATTATTATAGAAAATTTCACCGAGAGGGCTTCAAACTTCCATAACCAATGTATTTTGCACTTTAACAACCATGCGCTAAATTTTCAATTGTGGTACTCTGTAATGTCAAAGTCCTCCTCACATGTCCATCTTGAGGCTTGTCTTATAGTGTTGAAGCCGTTGGTATTGGGGGAACATATACATGTATATATATATGGCGGGTATGAGTGGAAGAAATCATCAGTTTGTGTAGAAGGCCATAGAAAATATTGCAGCGATGGAGATCTTGATGGTAGTGTTTGCATTAGTGTGTTTTATTACAAGAGCAGGATTAGTTCATGGCTGGCTTGAAGGGCACGCTACATTTTATGGCGGTGGCGATGCCTCTGGAGCCATGGGTCAGTTTGATTTCAAAGGTTATGTCTGCATACAACTGTAGTTATAATCTAGTTTTATTTCCAACATTTGGGGTCTGCCTTCCATACCCCTCTCCAGGGATATTTGATATTATGTTCTCTTGTTAAATAGGAGATTGAATGAAACTAAGTAGGAGGAGGAGGATGTTGTTGTTGCAGGTGGTGCATGTGGATACGGTAATCTGTACAGCACTGGGTATGACGTACACACTGCAGCTCTGAGCAGTGCCCTGTTCAACAATGGAGCGGTATGCGGAGCCTGTTACAAGATTAAGTGTAACATTAAAAAGGATCCTCAATGGTGTATATTTAGAAAATCCATTACAATTACTGCTACTAATTTTTGCCCACCTAATAATGCCCTGCCAAATGACAATGGAGGGTGGTGCAATTTGCCTCTTCAACATTTTGACATGGCACAGCCTGCCTTCCTACAGATTGCTAAATACAGCGGTGGAATTGTGCCTGTTCTTTACAAGAGGTAGGCCAAGTTATTTCTTATTCTTTCTATATTATACTCATGGTGAAGATGTGTATTTTACAATGGAGGTTACATGTTAGAATTAGGACTCTCACATGTACAAGGTAAGTGGAAAAGGCAATCCCTGGCCAAATCTTTTTGTAGAGAGTTCTCTAACTCTTATAATCCAATTGATGTCCAGATTTATCAATTTAGCTTTTCATTTATAAATTGTTAGATGTGCAAGAAATAGATGTTCTGAGCTTCAGTGTTCAGGGTTTCATTACTAAATTGTTAAAAGTAGACCTAGATAGTCTGAACTTAAATGTCTAACTTGTCTTATTTACAGTGTGCTAATTTGTTAGAAGTTTCTGGAGTCAATTGCATATGATAAGTTTTAGATGATCTGAACCATTTGACATTGATTACAGGGTTGCTTGCAAAAGGACTGGGGGGATCCGTTTTACTATAAATGGGAATGATTATTTTGAGCTAGTGTTAATAAGCAATGTGGGTGGAAGAGGAGATATTATAGCAGTCTGGATAAAGGGGTCAAACACTGGATGGCAACAAATGAGAAGAAACTGGGGAGCAAATTGGCAGAGTAATTCTTATCTAAATGGACAGAGTTTGTCATTCAGAGTGATGAGCAGCAGTGGAAGAATTATCACCATGTATGACGTGGCTCCTTCCAATTGGCAATTCAGCCAAACATTCACTTCCTCTAGAAACTTTCGATGAGACAAATTTGTTGCAGATGGGTTACTGCCCTGCAATTTTTTTGTGAGTCTGTAACACACATATACTGGTGATGAACTACATTGCATGCTTTTAAGCCCATTTTTCAGTCATTCTGTAAAAGTTGTCTGAGCATGGCATGTTTTCTGCTCTTGCTCCGGCTATGGTAATGGAGAAAAATGTAGTGGATTGTTTGTGATAATAAATTGAAAACTTATTAGATTGTTTTCAAGGTATGTCCGTTCTTCAATTCAAAGTTAAAGGCAACAAATCTCAGTGATTATAAGATGTCTGGTGAGGCTATGGATAACCACATAATCAGCCTTGTATAACAATGAGATTTAATCTGGAATTTACATTCAATGAATAAAGGACATTAGATGCAATTCATGGGCGATCTGCTTCCCTTCCTACTGGGATCTTTATGTGGTAGCTTATTCTGGACAAGTTACTGCCAATCATTTTGTCAATTTGAATTACTATCTGTAGGTAAATTTCATCATAAATCCTGCAACTAAACTTGTTCTAGCTATGCTAAAATCTAAATACAGAAACGGATAAAAAGTACAGAAAGTGTAGTACAATAGACCGAAATTGTCCCAATTGAACCCCTAACCAAATCATTTTTTCTTTCAGGATTTTAAAGATCCGTGTTTGGGTCCGGAAAAACCAATGCTCAGCTCCTTTTTTTTGCAGATTTAAGCATAAAACTTCATACCCAGTGTTCAGTTCTGTAAAATACTGCCAAAATGATGGCATCCTTAACCTTTTGAAATTTTCTCGACGGTTTGTGAAGATGTGTCAATCTCAAACTACTAAAATATAATAAACTTTCTAAGTATAATATAAGAAGCAGAACGATAACATTTTGATCCTCTTGTGCAACTTCGTCTTTTCTTTTGACTTACCTTTTCGTTTGTATTTTTTTATCTTTTATTTGTTTTGTTTTATCTATATTTATGTGTGTTGTTTTTTTTCCGTGAGTTATAGATTAACTTTTAAGTTAAATTTTTTAATTATACTGATCTTTTTTTTTTATCTTACATTAATGTCATTATAAAATATTTCTTGTATAACAAGTATTTTATAGTAAAAAATGTTAATATATCTAAAAATTATAAGTAATATTTAAATTATATCAGAATTTTTATTTACCAAACTATTATGGACATCAAAACCCTCCCTTGTATTTATCTAGATATGCCCCTTTTAGTAACAATATTCTTAGAGAGTTTTGGGAATAAATCGTGACTAAATTCTACTATAAATAGGCATTTTGATAATCAATCTTTTTGTTGTGGCTCATTGATTAAGATCAAAGCCCTACCTATCTTCTAAATAGATGCCTTTTGCTTCCCCAACAAAATCATAAAATAAATGGAAGATATAACTACCAAAAAAGTTGGACAAATAATGTTGAATCACGGGTGAGTTTGAATCGAACTACACGGTTGAATCCTGATAGCGATATCATAATTTGACACGTTGTGGAAAATACCTCCTACTTATTAATTGATGAGCTAAAGGGGCTCTATAATGAATGGTTCATAAGGCACAACACTCGCTGAAGGTTTTGCAAATGCGGTTGCAAGCTAAGTGAGCTTAACCTTGGAGAAAACTCTGTAAGCATCACCTAGATGCAATGAGTGCTAAGTGAACCATTCATTATCATGAGAGATGGGTTCGTGTGAACCGCTGCTCATGAAACATGGGTCAATGAGTTTGATTTGAAACTACACGGTTGAATCCTGATAGCAATATCATAAGATAATGTTGAATATAAGAAAATTCATCTAGTAGCTTGGCATATGGTCTATAATAGCAAAATGTCTATAAATCAAAATTAAAAATAAGTAATTAACATGGCTATGAGGTAAATTAATCTACGGATCATGATTCCCTTACAAGTAGAATATTTTCAAAAAAATACTTGGAATGGATGAACTAGAGTAAGTGGACCATTCATTATCATGAGAGATGGATTCTTGTGAACCACTACTCATGAAACATGGGTCAATGAGTTTGACTCGAAATTACACTGTTGAATCCTAATAGCAATATCATAAGATAATGTTGAAGATAAGAAAATTCATCTTGTAGCTTGGCATATGGTCTATAATAGAAAAATGTCTAGAAATCAAAAATAAAAATAAGCAACTAACATGGCTATGAGGTAAATTAATCTGCAGATCATGATTCCCTTACAAGTAGAATATTTTGAGAAAAATTCTTGGAATGGATGAACTAGAGAGAATATTCACCTAAAGATACCCCTTTAGGATTTGTTACCTACAATAACATAAGAAAAATTAGGAATTTAATGCCTTACTTTCTCAAATGGGATGTTCAAAATAAAATTTAGGAAAGATGCATGGATTTAAAACCAACCCTTTGACTTTGGGGAGGACTTAAAATATATCTTCAATATTTTCTTTGCAAGACCTAGGGAGAATTTGTTGAGAACTACTAGAATTAGGAGGAAGAAAATAATAGAGCAATTAAAAGGTGAAAAAGTATTACTAATATCCAAAATGAGCTTTGTTAGGCATAGGTTGTCATTTGCTCCCTTCTTATTAAATTCATATTAGTGGCTTCTAGAGGAGAGGAGAAACTCAAATGAAATCTTTCATCTCATGGGGAATACATTGTTAAAGTAGCCTACTTTGCTTTCATTGGTAAGGAAACTAATACAATTCCTTTAGTTGTGTGGAAAAGGGTTTGGAACACTAAGGCTTGGCCAAAAGCCTAATTTTTTATTTTGTCAATTATTCATAATTAATTTTTATTTGCAAAACAATTTAAAAAGTAGCCAATCTAAAACCTTCAAACGTATCATATGTGATAATGTAGATGGAACCATCCCACACCTTCTCCTTCATTGCTCTACCCTCAAATAATGTGGGAAGATAAAAGATAAATTTGGAATCCCTTGAGTTACACCTATGTCTATTGAGTCAGTATTGACTCAATGAAAATATCGATTCAAAGGAAAGTTCATTCTTTTTTTACGGGATGCTTTGTCTAGAGTATATAGCTCAAAATAAATAAGCAAAACTTTAAGAAAATATATTTCAATGTAGAGAAAGTATGGAGTAAGTTTGAATATCTCCTAGCAAAACTTTATGAAGTGTACTTTCTCAAAATTCAACTCTCAATTTAAGAAATGAAATTTTGGGATGCCATTAGATTTGCTATGGACAAACATCAATTTGGCCCTAAAAGAATCAAAATTAGTGAGCATACTAAGGGTCTCTCTTCAATAGATCTTGTTCATGGTTATTGGAAACTCAACTTTGACGACACTAGTAGGTATAATCCTAGCCCAATTACCTATTGAAGGATCTTGTGAGATGATCATGACTCTTCCATTTCCTTAGAGTTGGCTTCATTAAAAAAAATATAAATAAAGTTGAAGCAAAAGCTATTGTGAGGGGTACATTAGGTTCCTCTAATTTTACTATGTCAGCATGACAGGATGATGATACTTTGGCAGTCTAGGTAACTATAATGCCCCTTTTTGAGCTAAGGATATAATTTAATAATTCAACTTAAGTTGTTAAAAATATAAGTTTATGTTATATTCATAACAAGGCAACTTATTTATAATAATTAAAAAGGTTGTTTTAAAAGAGGGACCAAAAGTGACACTAGGAATGGGGTCCAAAAAGTAATGTATTTTATAATCGTTTTTCTAGTCACTTTTCAAAAATCAAGTTGGGAAGGAAAAGGAGAAGAAAATTAAATAATATTAATTTTCCTTGAGAATCCAATATAAGGAGGAGTTGATGAATGGAGAGGGTTACAATTTTCATATTTTCAAATTCCTTTATCTTGAGATTCAACATTGTTCATCTTTTCTATACTAGGAAAAAATCCCTATGGCAAAGAATGGATTTGATGATGAAAACCCTCTTATTTATTTGAGTTATTCCACTCAAGTATTACCAATGAGCTACTTAGTTCGATAGTTATTCTCTAATTTAAATTCAATGTTACGATTACCTTTGAGTTTATGAAACTTTTTGTCTTGTAATTAGTTGTGAAGGTGTTGGGATTTTTTTGTTGTTTAGTGAAAAATAATATTATTATACTATTGGTTAGTTAAACTAATCTATTTTCTAACCATTTTTATTCTATTATAGTAATATTATTTTATTTATTTTATTTAATATCAATATGTAGTATAAGGGAGCATACTACTATACTACTTTATTCCCCATATACTCTAGCCACATGCTCTCTAAGAGATATATCTACCGTGTATTAAATGTCTACCAATTTATTGGCTAACTATAGCTTTGAAAAGACTTTCATTTGCTTTCTATAAAAAAGGGGATCACAACTATAATATATTCTAGTCACAACCTTTGAAACAATATTGATTGTCACACTACTTTATCTTGGGACAATTCATAGTATGAGCTACTAATAATATCTTATAATTTTTTAATTTATTAAGGGGATTTTTTATACTATTGTAGTTGCTAGTCATTTTTAATTTTTACTCATAATTTTTCCTAGTTTGCATACCAACTAGTAATAATAAAATAATCTTATTTTGTGTTGCATTGTAGAATTCTATGTTGTTTATTGTCAAAAACAAAATAAGTTTATAGTTGATTTTGGTTTTTTAAGTCTACATCAGTAATGATCATGACATTACAAATCATTTACTTTTTATTTTTATTTTTCTAATGTTAATTGATGCAATTCTCTACCAAATTGAGATTTTAAAATTTGTATTGGAAGGCTTTCCATCAAAACTAGTTTCAATTATTTTCAATGTTTAGTTTATAATTAATCTAGAAGATATATAGTTTCCGAATAATATTTTGCATTAATATTGTAAGTGGATACTAGAAGATTAGCCACCAAATCTCACACTAATATTTGCATTGGTATTGTAATAGAGATTAGAAAGTGTGACCCCCAAGATCTGCATTTTCTTATTTTGATTTGATAGTTGCATGATTTCTCTAGATGGGCTAATGTCAAAGTCAAAATATTTATCTTCTAGTTTTGCATGAATTGACAATTGTGTGGTTTGTCTCCAATAAATAAAATTTATTGCTAATTGTTCGCATACTAGCTACAATATGCTCTCACCTTGTCTACATTAGGATCTCAATGATCAAAATGTGCTTGAGTTTATGTTTTATATTTGAAAATGTTTTAAGTAAGCTAATATCCCAATTATTGATATCATAGTGGTATCAAAGAAAGTGGCATTCCCAACCTATAGAGAAGTTAACTTATTGATGCAAATTACATCACACGCATGCTAATATGGAAGACAAAAAAATAATTCATTTCAAGAATTCATGTAAAAAATACTACAAACTTTGTAGAATATGAATAAGGAAGTTAACAGTTCATTATTCTAATAAAACAAAGTGACAAAAGAGAAGAAGAAGAAATATTATCAACAAATAATCTATTTGACTTCCAATATTTTCAGTTGAGGTTTTTACAAAAATAAGTACACAAAAAGATCCCAAATTCTAAGGATTAGATAGTGGATCATTTCAATATTAGTTTAAAAGTTCTAAATTTATTTAGAGGCATACAAAAGAAAGATCCTATTTAGGATGCATGAATAAAAGAGCAATACAAGAGAGATGAATACAAGCTTCTTTCTTTTTTGTAAATATGATAAAAAAGTTTGACATCTACAAATATGTCATTGCCTTTGAAGAACACTTGAATAATATTCTAAAAAAATAGAAATAGAAGAAAAATTAAGAAGATGGAAAGATCAGAACGTAAACTTTTAGAATTTACCAAGGAGCAAAAAATAAAGGAATCATGAGAAGTTGTTATCAAGAAAGAACCCACGAAAATATTCCTAAAGGAATTATAAAGGATGTAGCTAGAGTATTTAGTGCCTTGGGCCAAGTTCCTTTCTAAGATACCACCTTCCAACCAACAAAAGAAGAGTTCTATTTCATGAAATAAATATCATAGTTTTTGAGTAGGTAAGCAAGGATTTTGAAAGGGACCTGACTCTTTTACATCATGAAAGATATAGCAATTAGTACAACAAGAAATGGAGCAACAACATGACAAGATAGCAAGAAACTACAAATGAAGCTAGCAAAATAGCAAAAGAAGGACATGCAACAATGCCAAAAAGCAGCAGTCACCCCAAGGGTGAAAGAACTAGACAATTTTCAAGCCTTTACAATCAGAAATAAGTGGGTCCAAGACCCACACAACCAACAAACCAGGCCCAGGCCTCACAACCAGAAAAACAGGTCAAAATGGACTTGAACCACTAATAATCTTCAAATTGAAGGCTTTGCAGCCAACATAATAGGCCACCATGCCACCATCTTTGCTTCCCAAATAGCAGCCTAAAATAACAACCCCCCGAAGAGTGGGTAGGACAAACCAAACTTCAAACTCTTAACAATAAGATTAACTAGATCTTGGAACTTAAACTGCCAAAAGATAATTAAGCTCAACAATACACCATGAGAGAACTCAGGGCAAAGAGTGCAGCTAATGAACCAGGCCAGCATGCCACCCAAAAGGTTGTAGAAGTAGTAGCCCATAACAACATCCACCCCAAGGGTGACCAAGAAAACAAGAGCTTCAAGGCCCCTATAAAGTAGTAGCCAAGCCATCCATCCAGCTATGCACACAACAGCCTTAAACAACTTCCACCCCAAAGTGTACAACATCCAAACAACAACAAAAAATTTGCTAATAGGACCAATTTTAGACTCATCAAATAAGGTAGTGTTATTGGAGCCAAACAACCCCGTCTTCCAACCAACCCCTCCACCTCTATAGGAGAAGTAACCAAGAGAAATCTATCCACTACAACAAAGACTCACACCCCCACCAAAAATCCACGTCAATAGGAGTGGCCTCCACCTCGATAGGAGCATTAGGGGGGAAGACTAGCCAAAGAAGCAAGAATAGCCCACCAAGTCCACATAACCACTATCCACCTAGATAGGATAGGTCACTACCTCAATAGGAAGGGTCATCACCTCTATAGGAGACTCAAACTACAGAGCCAGGAAGACTGCACACAATCTAGTGGAAAGAAAACACCTAGCCACAATGGGCAGTAGAAGCAACAAGGTCAACATAAACTTTGAACTCAGCCCCAACAAGTTGGAAGCTAATAAGCCAACACAAAACCACGTTATCAAACAAATTTCAAATAAAACTCCTTCAAGATTAGAAACATCCACTACCATCAACAGAGTAGCCAAAACCAAAAAAGCTAAAGGCATCTCCAACGCAAGGGATCCAAAGAACTAGAGCCTGAGTATAGGTAGAGCAAAGCAGAACCCCAATCGTTCAAAAATCCCCTCAAACCCATGGTCCCCAACAAGATCTGGAGAGCAAACAAGAGAGGCAAATGAACACAACAAGGGCTCAACCAAACCACCACAGATTAGGGCAAAGCAATGACCACCACCATCGAGGAGACACCCAAAACAAGAAAGGTTGTTCCGGCCTTCAAGCAAAGAAGCAAGAGAGATCTCGCGACCTCCAAACCAACAATAGACAGGATGACACAAGGAAGACCAGCTTGAGCCAGAGCCAAGACCAGAGCACTAAATTCCCAACCCCAACCACAGCCCCAGGCAGGGAAGAAGAAGAAGAGAACGACATCAGCTGACCAAACCCACCAAGAAAGGGCGAAGATCAAGGAAAAAGGAGTCAAAACGTCACCAAAAGGGACTACCAAAGGCATAATAGGTAACTAGGCAACCACTCCCTCCACAGACACCATAGATGGACAATAGACTAAGTTGGGAGGAACCAACACAAATTCAAACAACACAGTCATTGCAGAACCATTGCAAACCAAGGAAGGAAGGGATAAATAGACCCCCTCCAGAGAAGAAGTACAACTCACAAAAGAAGAGAAGGCGACCCAAAAAAGAAGCCACCAAAAAACAAAGGGTCTCATCCACACCACACCAGCAACACACCCAAAGATGACCATTCATAGTGCGACCCAGGAAATGGATGAAACACCGTAGGGAAAAGCAGCCCCAACAACAGGCTAAAGATGAGCCCATGAAAGATAAGGCAGAACACTTGCTTCAAACCATGAAAGCTCATCATCTTCTCTAGATTCCAATTTCCCGTCTACAACTTCCCCAGAATTCAAACTGCCTAAACGCTCAACCATTCATGGCTTTGAGGTATGATGTTACTCTATAATTTAGTTTGATAAAATAAATGTCATAGTTGAAATGAACTAGAAGAAAGAATATTTGCTTCTCATGCAAAGAATCTTGGGATCATATTCAC
The DNA here is from genome assembly GCA_007258455.2 of Sequoia sempervirens. Lineage (NCBI taxonomy): Eukaryota > Viridiplantae > Streptophyta > Pinopsida > Cupressales > Cupressaceae > Sequoia > Sequoia sempervirens. Next base: position 39,953 of record VDFB02285068.1, on the reverse strand, counting down.
AAATTCCATAGCAGAGATGAGATGATGTAAAAAAAAAGTCAAATAATTATAATAAAGAGCCAAAAATGAAGATGGTGGAATCAAAAATTATGATGGAGTATGAGGAAAAAGAAAAAATAAAGTTGCAAGAAATTGAGAGGAAGTAGACCTTGGAGGAATCCACCATGCAAGTAGAAGGTATGAAATTTAATAAAGAAAAAATATCCTAATGACTTCTAAAATTACAAACCAAAAAATGTTTTAGAGGCAACCATTAATTATTAGATGCAAAGTGAGAAAGATGTTCCTATTCAAATCACATCCATCAATCCTCCAAAGGTTGATTCCATACCATATAATTGTGATTTGCAAGATATTTGTAAAAATATAAGTGAAAAATATTTTGAATAATTAAAATGATTATTTTGATTTATTAAAGACATCAACATAGGAAGACAAACACTTTGAGAATTTCTATGATTTCATATCAAAAAATGAAAAGGATGTTTTAATTCAAGAAATATATAAGCCTAGAGTTGTTGAATTAATTTGTTGATAGGAATGTACATAAGAAGAATACTTTAATAGATACTAATGTTGGTTTTGATTTTGCTAAAAAAATTAGATTAGAAAATAATTTTAAGCAATTTGACAACGTCCATGGTTATAGCTCAAAGTATAAAAGTAATGATGCTAGAAAAAAAATAACATCAATGGACAATTTATTTTTATAAGTAATAAGTGAAAATCTTGTAGTAATTTTGATAATGTTTAATATTTTTCCTACATATTTTTATTACATAATCCAACCTTTTCCATTTGTCCTCGTCACTAATAGTTCATTTAAATAAATAGAATTAATGTGTTTAAAATGATAAAATATACATTAGAAACTATTTTTTGGAACAATAATCCATTCAATTGCGTATGATTAAAATAGAGTGAACTTCCAATAGTATAAGTTACAACATGGATTACATCATGGGAGCTATTGATTCATTTTGTTTAAATGATATGTCATTTTGTTACAATAAAATCTATATTTGTGTAGTGTAATAGCTTTAGGCCACATATATTTACATAATTTAGGTTTTCTGTCTTCAACTAATAAATGTTATGAATTGATAAAGGGTAGTCGTAGGCCAAATTATCTTTTAATGTTATATCTTGATTCTCATAACTTGTGGAAACAACAAAAATGTAGGATAATTGTTATAGATTGAAAGATATATATGATGTAGTTTAGGTGATGAAATTAATTAGTATGTTTGTATTATAATTAATCATTATGTTTGTATTATTTTTCAAAAACTTCATAATAGATAATTATTTGATCACTAAGAGTTGATAGAAAAAATTTCATCCCCTCACAAATTGGGAGGAGAGCCACTCTCAAGAAGATTGATGAATTTATTTTATTGTTCTTTCTTTTAGTTATTTTCATAGTAATTTATTATATTTGTATAGAAAAACAAGTTGTGCAAAGCATGAATATAAGCTAAGATTAATTTTTTGAAATAGGGTATAATGATAACAGTTTGTGGTTTGTATTAGATGAATGTTTTGATAAAAAATATAGCCATTACATCATTAAAAATGAGTAATTTTGATATTTTATTCCTTAAGCATTATTATGTATGCTTGTCTGAATAAATTAAATTATGTTTGCAATTCGTATAGATAATTGATAGTTTCTGTAGTTGATTTAGAATAGCTTTTAAGAAAGGATTTTAGTCTTTATAAACTATTTTTGAAAATAGATTATACCTCATTTCACTCAATTATAGTGTCTTATATTGAGGATATTGATTTGTTATTATTCTAGTTTGATGTGTTGTGTCAGTTATTGAGAGTAATTGTGATTTTTTTGCCTCATGACACATTTAGGTTCTTCTAGTATCTTGTTATAGACTAATTTATAAGGGCTTCTATGAATGCTCATTAGTATTTTCTACAAACAACCCTAACCCAAGTGGTAATTCCATTGTACTTTCATTCTAATTTTGTGTTAACTGCTTGCCCCAGTTACCTGATCCCTTAACTTACAACTTAAAGGCCTTTGTTTCATTATTTTATGAATCCCTTTTTTAGAGCATCAGATTTACCTATTACTATCATGTGTGTTTTAAGCCTTTCAAAGTCTTGTGTTTTACCTAGTCCCACTAGACACGTGGCATTATTCCACATTGTTTCTTTGATTTGCAAAGGAATTTTATGGTACTATCTTCTTCTTGTGATCCAACGAAATACCTTTGTCTCCCAATATAATTGACATTTATGGGTCGTGAGCCAGCCAAATCTTAAGTTCTCTTTTCACACGAAGACTTACGTTTCCTAGCGAAGCCCCCTTTTCATCATGCTCTGATGCTCCTTATTCCCTAGTGACTTAAGTTTTTATTATATGCACGTGTTTTAAATATCTTTTAAGTCGCCCGAAGAAGAATTTGCTAAGGGTCCCACCTTTGTCCTAGCCAGTGCCAAATGTTGGTATATGGTTAAGTCGTGCTAGTTATTTACTTCATGGGGCCTCTCATTTCAAAGAAATATTTTCTATGAACAAGTGAAATGCATTTATTTTATGTCTTAATTGTCACTATTTCCTTTTCGTGAAAGTTTTAACCTTCGCAAAGCAAAGATTGCCTAAGCTTGTCTTCCCTTAAATTCCCAAAATCATGCCATGTGTCATGTTTGTTTCATTTTTAGTGTTTCATGAAGAAAACACTATCAAGGAGGCCTCAAAGTTATTCTATTTGTGACACATTTCTTAAAGCTATAAAAAGAAAAAAAGGTTTTCTTTTCATGAAAGGGGTTTCAAATCCCCGCAATGACCATCGATCTGTCGAAAATCAACGATCCATATTCAAAACTAAAGAACTGCTACCATTGGTCGTGCATTTGACCATGCAAGAAAATTGATGGCGGATTTGATCGATATCTACCCAATTTTTCGTCTAAATTGGCTTTTAATTACATGTTTATGAATCATTGAAGGCATAAAGTGAAGATTGCAGAGAAAATTTGATATGGATTTGTTGAAGAACTAGGGATTTCAGTGATATTTCTAGGGTTCACAACAAATTTCAAGTAGTAAGTAAATTCAAGCCCTCTTTCTACAATTTGGTTTAAGAAAATCCTATATTTCCAATTTAATAAGTTGGGGTTTTGAAAGTAGTGAATTATTAAAATTTTAAAAGAAGCTTTTGATGAAATTTTAAAATTCTAAAACCCTAGTTTACATACCTTACTACACAATTGCATTAGTCATGGTTGGAACTTCAAGAGGAATTAAAAGGGGTTTAGATGATGAGATTATGGTTCTATTACCAAAGTCTGCAAAGAGACCTAGAGTTGGTCAAGAATCTAGAATTTTTTCAAACAAAACTATGGACAAGAATGATTATTGTAGAGATGCCATAATTCCTATCCATGGTTACACTTTGTTTAAGTATTGTTACAAGAAATGTTTTGCAGATCGAACAATTTATAATATCTAGAGAATGGGATTGGGAAGGTTAATATTTCCTAACTTCTGTAAGACCCCACCTTGCATGTGATTGTAAAACCCTAATCTATTTTATGTTTTCCTAAATAGATGGTAAGATGTATTTTGGATGATAAATAGTGTGATTATTTGATAATATTCTTGTATTTCATTCTGACATTTTTATTGATGCTACCATGTACGAGTTAGGACTTGTAAATTATGAATATAGTTGAAATTATAAATGAAATTGTTGTACAATTAAATCTTATGTCAACTATCAGATTAATGTGATATAGGATTATTGCTTATGGTTTCATTGGTAATGTGCAGGAAAGGAAGAGTGTTAGTACAAGAAGGGAAGACCATTGAGAACACATTGAAAAGACGTCTCCTTATGATCATGAATTTGACCTCCTTTTGGGGCTTAGAAATAAGAAAAGTTAATTAAAGTGGCAAGGGTTGGTATTAAAGGGATAATTTATTATGTGTTATGTGGGTGTAAGTGGGGCTAGGGGTTAGGAACCCTTATCCAAGTGTGAAACTCGGATGGATCCTTAAGTGGGTCTTTATAGAGGGTTGTTGGTCAATTTCCTTGGTTGGGATGCAAAAATAAACCCCCTAGGGTCTATACCACAATGGTAGGGGTCAAGTGGGCATGCAATATGGCTCCAAGAACATGATTTGACTCTTGAAAAACCCTCATAATGAGAAGTGACGAAATTTGGGAAAGGTTGGGGGTGAAAAGATTGAGGGGTTTTCCAAGTGCATGTTCCCCTCTTTAACTAGGAAATACCCTCATTGGTGGAGGGAGGTACACTTCACACCTCCCCACTCAAAGGTTGCAAGTTGAAACTCCTATATATCTAGGAGAGGAAGGAAGAGTGGGGTGTTACCCACTTCTGCTTTTGGAGAACTCTAGTTGAGATAGAAGGATGAGAAGAGGAGAGTAGTCACCCCTCTTAGGAGATAGTGATGAAGATAGCTTGGCTTGGAGAGGAAAAGAGGATAAAGGAGTGTAATCTCCTCACCTAGAGAAAGGAGATAAGTTTTTCTATTTCCATTTCCCTCGTTTATTTATTAAAGGTGTCATGTTGTATGGATCATGGTTGAAAATAGGGAGTAGAGAGCCGAGATGCATGAAATGTAGTGCTATGTTATTTTTATTCCTTGTAGAAATTTGAAAAGGCTTCATTCATCATCTTGAAGCTAGAAGAATTTCTTGCTCGGGGGTATGGCTAGGGCCCTCGAGGTTCCATGACGTCATTTTGGTTGGGTGGAGAGTAAGCCTAAGTACTTTGGTGTGTAATTCATTGTTTCTCTTTCAATAATATGCATAATGTTGCAAGTTTAACAAGATGGGTTTGAATTGTTCAATGAAAAACAAAAAAAAGAGTAGTCTTATGCATTGGCACATTATTTGGGATTATTTCGATGTATTAAATGTAATAGGAAAAAGTTTTGGTGTCAAAATTGTATTTTGTCGAGGTAAAGGAAAGAGGAAACTCCATAAGCTTGGATTGAAAGAAGTGATTAAAAGCAAGGAATTGTTTACACTTGACATTTAAAAAATATGGTATTGTCCATAATGGATAGGATAGTTCTTGTATTCAGACTTTGAAGAATTTCTTATGTGCTTCTTTGTTTTAAAGAAAAAAAAGAGAGTATAAATTTTTATTGATGAAGAAATATTGCATGTATCTCTTTTGTTTAATTATGTTCTCATGTGAACACGTAAACTTAATAAGGTTATGTCTTGTATTTTGAAATATTTAAGTGTCTCCTTAACTCCTCCTCATTCAACATAAGTTGAATACATGAATATAGATAGGCATGCAAGTCAAATGATGTGGAAGAAAATATGAGTATATTAATTTTTAGTATTGAGTGTGCATTTTAGAAACCCATAATAGAGTTGAATATATGTAGGTAAACATAATTATAAAAAATTTATTCAAATATGTATATTTAAACACTTCATCTTACAAATGATATTATAAAGGAAACTAAACATATACTATGTCAAGTATTGTGAATTCCATTTTAATTTGTTGCATATTAAACACGGATACATTAGTCTGTAACTACTTGAGAAGGAAGTGAACCTGGGGGAAGGAAACAAACTAAAGTAAAAAGCTAGGTTAGAAAATGTTATGACTACACATAAACTTCCATCGCCATTTTCTTAGTTTCAAACTACATCCTCAGGGAATGTATTGCATGGTTTGAGCGAGACTAAGACCCCTCTACTTTGCAGCCTTCAACCCATTTGAATATAGTTAGTAATGGAGGATTTGAGTTTGTTTTTGTTTTAAACCCTTGTCTGCAAATGTAAGAGGAAATATTGATAAAATAATAATAATAATAAACAAATAACCCATAGATACTCTTGCAGGGGTTTATGGTTGTAGAAGTGGGATCAAATGATATTCTCTCTTCACAGTAAAAGAAATCCTGTAATAAAATAAATAATAATCAATAAATAAGCAAATATCTCTGAGCAAGCAAAATTGCCAGCCCCTCATTGTGGCTAACTTTACGTCAAAGGATTTCCTTCTATGAACGAGGTGACATGTAACAACGTATCGACGACTATCTTGTGTCTGTATCAATGCATATAAATAGTTAGAAAGTTAAAGTGAAAATTGGAGATGGTATAAATTTAAATATCTACAAATGTATATAAGTAATTTCGTTATGGTAATAAGTTGAGATTATTTACTATATATATGATGTATATAAGACATTTAAATAAATAAATATTTTTATGTATTATATTGATTATTATTTTAAAAATAAGAAATTTAAATTTATTATGTATAATTTTTATAAAAATAATACATCTCTTATGTGATGACTATATTTGAATCGAAAGTATAAAATTTGTCTGATGCATATAGTATGTTATCTTGGGAGCATGGTAGAGTTATTGATAGTGTATTTACGTCATTGTTTCAAAAAAAAAGTTAGTCATGTTTTTGCCCTTTCATCAAAATTTGGGCATTGCAGAAGCAATTTCTCATAGGTATACAACTCATGCTCATATTAATCTTATGTCTCAAGCCATTAGAGTGCTAACTAGCTTAAAATTATTGTCTTTAAAAAAAAATGTTAGGTCTTTCTAGTGAAATTTTGGGGTATGACAACTTCATAAATGTTGATCTAATTAAAGTTATATCTAGGGTATATGATCCCCAATACTAGGGGCATTGTTAATAGCAAGGGTGTCACTTTGCTAACTCTAGACAAAGATTATGTTTGTGAAGTTTTTAATGCTCAACTGCCCATTCATTTAGTGGCATTGACAAGGGAATATCAGAGGCTAAGAGATAGCTACAAGGTAAAATGGTTGGCTAGTTTCAGACCTAGGGGACCAAATAGAGAAATTCAAAGGTTTACTAGTGGTGATCTTGAATCATTTAACTATGATATATTTGAGGATTACTTTCAAAAGACCTATTTTCCCTATGTTAGGTATTAGGAATTGTTTGTAGAACCCAAATTCTAGCGAACTTGATAGTTTTGGCAGTTGACATTCAAAGTAGGGATGTAAACAAGTCATATGATTATGCAAGGTATGTTGTTGGGGAACTCCATAAGTTATTGAGATCCCTTAGCAAGGATTGCAATATTGTCCAATTTAAATGGTATTCTCTATTGTGCCATATATTTCTTTATGTTGGAAGGAAGATTTGGAATCCAAAAACGAAAATCAAAGCCTTCAATGAACAAGGATTTATGCTCCTGGTTCAAGAATGGGTGTATATTCAGAATAGTAATAATGATACTACCAATTATTGTATTTATTAGCAATATTTTGTCAGAGGTTTCCTTAGGAATTTGGGCCAAGCTATTGATTAACGATTGTCAGAAGAAGTGAGAAGATTCTTGAGGCACAAAGATCTTCAACCTGAGCTAGGACTGGATCATAATTGGGGAGACTAGTTCTTCTATTCAAACTATACAATGATTAGAGTTTATGGCTCCCCTATGGCTGCCCACATCCCACCTAAATTAGTTCCAGATAGAATTGCATATTTGGAAATAATATGGCAACTAAATGAAGTAGAAAAAACCCATTTCAGGAATTATAAGAAAAATGCAATTCTCCATTCCACCCTTATATTCTCAAACTTCATGGTGACATCTAGAGAAGGGTTGGTATTTATTCTAAATAAGTTGATACCCTACATGGTGAGGTTTAATAGGATTAAAAAGAATGATCTAGAAAACTTCATTCATAATGGTAGGAAAATATATAAACTTGATGCATTTATACAAGTAATCCCACAATAGTGGTTTACACTTTCTGGGAGATCCTGATTTTTGCTGAAATCACATATTTTTAGAAAATATAATGATTTAAGCCTTGAAATGTTCCATTTAAAGGATTCCAATTGAAGAGGGTCTGATCAAACCACCTTAGATCAAATCCCCTTGGATAGAACCTCGCTAGTTTTAAACCATATCTATAATGGAGTCTCCTTTACACCTACCAAAATGCTAATAAAAAACCACTTTTGATTTACATTTTGGGGGACAAATGAATTCATTTTAAATTTATTTTTTGTAAGTATGTAGTCCTTATTATAAGCTTCACAAAAAGTATAATTTTAAATAAATTTAATTTGTTTATTATTGTGAACGGGCGAAAATACGTGTTAGAAAATAAGCAGCAAACAAAAGAGTGCAAAAAACAAATATAAACACCCTACACATCAAGATTGGGAAAATGATTAACTTAACAAAAACAAATAGAACCTTTTACCTTGTTGAGTTGTCCTTTGGTTGGCCCTTCGATCTTTGATATAGTGTATGCTCCTTTGATGGCAAGAGATGCAAGTGTGGGATGCAAGATGAATGGAAAATAGGTGATAATGGATGCAAATGCAAGTATTTGGCTAAGTATGGCTCAAGAGAAAAATTTGCAAGAGTTTGGCTAGCATAATAATCTTTTTCCAAAATGAGAGAAAAGAGGGGGTATTTATAGAGAATTTTGAATTTTCTAGAGAAATGGATGGTTGGGATTAAACCAACAAGGCCAAGATGTAGGGCTATGATGAGTTGAGAACTCACAAGCCCTCACATCTTGACATTTGGCATGTGAAGTGGCTTGAAATGGATGATTTGGAAATGAGTTGGAAGGAGAGTACATGACATGAAGGTACTACATAGTACCTTGGGATTTGGACAAGATCTCTTCATAAAGGAAGTCTTTGTCCCCATGTGGGTGAAAGGACATGTGAGGAATTAAAAATTCCTCAAATATCCACATGGGAATGAGAAAGATTTTAAAATTCTTTGGAATGCATTAGGGGATTAAATGTGAATTAAAAATTCACATGGGGAATGGAGTGCCTTCTCCAAAAGGAGAAAACTTTTAATATGGTTGACTTAGGACACATTCCATAAATGACATGGGGATTATGTTGATCTAATTAAATGATTAAAGTTGTGCAAGTACCTGATTAAACAAATTAATGACAGATTAGAGGCAAGTGGGAAATTATGGAGGATGTGACCCTAATGATGATTAGGGGTGTGCACATCTTAACCATAAATTAATTATGATCAGAAAATGGTTAGATGGTTAAGAAGGATTAGATGCCAACTTGCAAAAGTTGGAGGATGTGACACATCCTAATCAAGGATTAGGCATGTGCACATCCTAATGATGAGACTAGAAGATGGATTAGAATTAGATAAAAATGATGGAGGATGTGACAATGAGAGAGAAAGTGAGGAATCAAAAATAAATTTAAAATTTCAAGAGGTAATATGACTAAATTAAATAAAGTGATATATTTATTTAATTTAGAGAGGAAAGAGGGGAAAAATATTTATTAAATTAAATACTTTGGAAACTTTATATACAACATGAAATATTAATTAAATGAATGATTTAATTAATATTGGCAAAGAGGATGAAGTAGATGAGCAAATGGATGATTAAGGAGACGTCTTTAACTATATGGAAGTGGTCAAATTTAGATGTCTACAATTATATTTATTTTTTTATTTCTTGTGAATGTAGGTTTTTCACCGAAAATCAAGCTCTTTATTCTTCACATGTGGAAAAATAGAAAATTATAAAAAAAATCTGAAAAATATCTATGAACTAGATATTGATGTCCTTAATCCAACAAAAAAAATCACATTGAATTTTGATACATACAAAAAAGTTATGTTTTAGCCAATAAATCATGTATAAATTATAACTCATTTGACTTTGAAACTTAATTAAGAAAAAAATATTCAATGAAATTCTATGAAACCAATTTTGTGATCCAGATATCATAGTTAAAAATTTAAATTCGAAAAAATTAGAATTTTATCCTTCATGGGTAATCCCACAAAGCTGGTTTACAATTTTTGGGAGATTCTAATTTTTACTAAAATCACATATTTTTAGAAAATATAATGATTTAAGCCTTTAAAATTTTCATTTAAAGCATTCCAATTGAAGAGGGTTTGATCAAACCCCCTTGGATAGAACCCCGCTAGTTTTAAACCATACCTATAATAGATTCTCCTTTACACCTATTAAAATGCTAATAAAAAACAACTTTTGATTTAGCTTTTGGGGGATCAAATGAATTCATTTTAAATTTATTTTTTGTAAGTATGTAGTCCTTATTATAAGCTTCCCAAAAAGTATAATTTAAAATAAATTTAATTTTATTATTATATTAATTTTTTATTTCTTCTGAATGTAGGTTTTTCACCAAAAATCAAACTCTTTGATTTTCATATGTAAAAAAATAGAAGATTGTCAATTTTATTTTTTTAAATATGAGTGCACCAGCTATTGAAGTCCTTGATCCAAAAAAAAAGTAAAATTGAATTTTGATACATACAAAAAAAGTTACACGTTATACAGTCGCGCTATGTCTGAATTTTAATTGGTTTGAATTTGAAACTTGATTAAAGAAAAAATGTTTAATAAAAAACTATCTAACCAAGTGGAAGCACTATATATCAGAATTACAAATCGAAATTTGAAAGAATTGGAATTTTATCCTTCGTGGAAAAAAAGTTATGCATTATACGGTGAGCGTCACTTTTTAAAAATATTGTTTTCTGAAGAAAAAAAACTAGTTTTCGAGGGAGATGGAAAAAGAAGTGCAATCTAATTCCAAAAATTTAAAAAAATATATATTTAGAATCTACAGAAAAGATTTCACGAAACTCTAGTTTGCATCATCTTCAAATTCATCACGGTTTAGCCGCTATAGGTGCCTGAAAGTGAAGATTTAGTTAAAAAAAATTATTTTAGTGTCTAACTTGGCAAAAAATTGTAAACCACTATTCTGGGATCACCCTCATAAAAAAAAGTTATGTGTTAGCTAGTAATGTCACTCTTTAAAAATGGTGTTTACTGTTAAAAGCTAGTTTTCGAAGGGAGATGGAAAAAGAAGTGCAATCTAATTCCAAAATTTTTGAAAAAAAATATATTTAGAATCTATAGACAAAATGTCACAAACCACTATTTTGCATCATATTCAAATTCTTCATGGTTTAGCCACTATAGGTGTCTGAAAGTGAAGATTTAGTTAAAAAAAATAGTTCAATGTCCAGTTTGGCCAAAAATTGTAAACCAGTATTGTGGGATCACCCATACATAAATATGATCCTATTGAGGATTTTATCAAGAATTATCCTTCGATTAATGAGGCAATAGAAATGAGGGGTCAGTGGGTTAAAATCAAAATGGTAGAAGAGAAAAGAAAAGGGGTAGACCCTTCTTACAAGGGAGCATACACAAAAATTTAGGATCCAATCCTGAGAATAATAACTATGTTGGATAATACAACTAGTCCACTAGAAAATGTGCCAATAAATATTCCATGGAGAGATGAACTTGGTCCTTCATCATCCTAGGTAGTAGAACAACAGGTGCCAAAAAATGTCACACCTTTACAATAGGTAGCTCCACCAATGGGATCTATGGTGGATTATCCTATTGCTCTTGATGAGTTCTTAGAGGATTCCAATTTGGTCCAAGTAATGCGCCCCCATCCAAGGGTTGTTGTTGAGAGACCATTTGTTGAAAGGATGTTGATCAATTTTGAGATTGGGGACTAGGTGTGGATGATGTGAGAGCACTTGCTTGCTCTGAATTCATGATGGATGACCAATTCATTGTCACGAGGGAATTTAGGGATTTTATCCTTAAGAGTAAAGGTGAGGAATTGCATCAAACATTGGATGACCAAAATCTCACCAAGTAAAAGAGAAAGGAGATCATTACTAAATTTTAGGACAAAGTGAATCTAGAGATGATAGGTATGACACCTAAAAAGGGCAAGGAACTTGTCAAGAAAGGTGGATGCCTACTATTACCGGGTTGGTATATATCATCTACAATTGTATTTGATACAACTAGTAAGCAAGGAAGAAATATCCCAAAAAGGGGACATTACATATCATTTACCCTCTTTGCAAATGACATAAAAAGTAAATAAAATGGATCAGAAGGAAAATATTAGTGAAGAAAGGAAAGACTAGATTGAGGAATTGGGTGAGGCTATCTCTTTCAAGGATATAAATCCCATTAATTTCTTGCCGACTTTCATGACCTAGAGTTGAGATATATAGGTGGAATTAGTCTTTCAAGTTTGGAAGAAAAGAGCTACTATGTTTCTTGTCAAAATGTTTAGGAAGTTAGGATATAAGAAAGATTCTTAACCCAGATAATTTTCTAGATGTTGGTATAATGGTTTGGTCTCAAATGCTCTAATGCTCAATCAAATTTTACGAAGGGTTCATAATGAAAGAGTTAAATTGAATGTTGTGACTTATGTAATTTTCATTCATATGCACTCACAATGTTTCCAATAACTCACATGTAGAACACAACTGTTACAACAATTTGATGCTTGAATGGTGATAGAGAGGCAATAAAATTGATAAATTTATATTCTAGAACCGGTAGGATTTCTTATGGTTGTACTAGATAATTTATTTGAGATCAATTTGAAGATAAATTAATAATAAAGAAAAACTAGAGATACTAAAATGGTTTTCCCATGCCCTCTCCAAGTGTTTTTCTAGAGAGATACAATTGAATGCTTCCACCAATTGTCGCCGGCCATTTTCTTGACAAAAGCATCCCATATTGAGGTGGGACATGGACTACAATCACATTCATTAGAAAGTCTTTCTTAGGGGAAATATCCAATTTAAAATGTACATATTTCATTACTCCAATCACTGGAACCTCCCTAGAATCCATTGCAAAGAATTTTCCAAATGCTCTACTTGTAATCCTAATTCTTCCATGATTTCCAATGGCATGATGTTGGTGGACGCCCTTGAATCAATCATACAATTCCTAACCAATTTTTTATTAACCTATAATGTTACATAAAAAGGGTCAAGGTCTGATTTGGGCCTGTAGTCAAAGTGGTGCCCAGGAATATTTTAGGTAATTCATTGATGGCACTTTTAGGTTCAACATCAAAGGCTATAGTTGTACCATTGATGAAGGAATTTGTATTCTCTTTGTGTCCCTCAATTCTCATAATTTCAAGTAGAAGAACAAATACCTTAATATGAGACAACATTTGAGCCATATCGACATAGATATATTTTGGAATATCATCAATTTGAGTAGAAAGGATATTTTAATTACTAGGCTTGTCATCTTTGTTGTTCGATTCAAATCTTTGAGTATATTTGGCACTCTCCTTTTCTTGTTTGACTTTTATTTTTTGATACTTAGCCTTTATGGGAGGAGAAACAATCTAATCTATAGGATTTTCAATGCTCTTTTTCTTTATATTCTACATCCTTGTTTTTAACTTCAGATCCCTCTCTTTGTTTACTAGGATGCTGATCATTAACCTCATTCTTACTTTCCTTTATGAAAATACTTCCTGCTTTGCCATGATCATTATTGATTGCTCTCTTTCTTAGATTGTAATTGCTCTAGACTTGGGCAATAGCAGCAACAATTAATGCTCTAATTTGTTTATCAGAAGGTCTTCTCAATCTAACATCAAAGTTAGGCATTTCAACATTATATATTTCTACATAATTTTCTTCATCATTTGACAAAATTTGTTGATGATACCCAACTCATTGCACCATTGATGAAGGAAATTGTATCCTTCATTAGAAGAATATTCATTATTAGTGTGAGATAATCTATTTGGCATCGTATTAATCTCATGATGTTAGCCAATGATGTTATCATAATCATCACAAGGAGTACCATGCCCTTCAATAGTCTAAGCAACCATGCACTGCATTAGTGAATGGGCCAAGTGATAGACCATACACTAGAGATTTTCTTTAGAAAAATTAGCATTATTTCTTTCCAAAGGGTTAGGAGTGTCTATATTTTGCACCTCCTTTTGATTATTTTGCATGGGTTTGCCATTATGCCAATTTGTGTTGTAGGGTTGGTCTGAGAGCTTAGACATTCTTTCTTGCCTTTGATAGCTAGGTTTATCATGAGATAAACCTTTGTCATTTCTTGCTACTTTATAGCTCAAGTCTTTCAAGGCATTCATAATCTTGTCAAGTTCATCTTCAGAGGACACAACTTTATTTTGATGTCCTTTAGGGTTGTGCAAGATCTTTATATCATCTCTTTTATTGACCTTTCCTAATGCATTCCTATTATTTTTAATATGCATTCATATTCTACAAGCATTCCTTAAGGAATGAGGATCTTTATTTCTAAGCTCATAGCACATTTTAGGATCATATTCATTTCAATACAACACCAAGCACATAGGTTCACTTTGTCTCATATTCTATGGAATTTTATTCATCGCCTTCGTAAACATATTATTGAAATTAGAGACTGATTCATTGTGGCCTTTACTTATGCTTGTAAACTCATTGATAATAAATCTAGGATTAGTTTTTTCAGTGTATTGTTCTCTAAATACCCTTTTGAACTCATCCCATGACCCTATACTTGCATCAAACAATCCCCTATACCAATCCCTTGTATCATCAATTAAAGACTGGATAAATAATTTTATTTCAACATCTTCATCTTCAATTTCAAAATCATTAATAAAATTTAAGAAAGCTCTGAAATGATCCTCACCAAATAATGCATTGTTTCCTAAAAACTTAATCAAAGCATTTCTAAAATCATTAGGGATGGGATTAGGATACCCAAGGATACCATTAAAATCTAACTATTTGTATCTCTCTAATTGCAAAGGTCTTCTTGCTAGGAAGTTCCTATTATCACCTGAAATTGCACCCTTGTTGAACTTGATGTTCAACACCTCAGTATAACATTGGAAGACCTCTAAAGATGTGGGTTTCTTTTGAGCAGAGGTCAACCTCCGGAGAAGGCCGTCTTCCTTTGTATATCACCTAAACTACTAATTTTTAAAGGGGAAAGGGAGAAAAAATTCATACAAAATGAAACTATACTGAACTATTCCTATGGTGATACACCGAGTTGATAAGAAATCAGGAAATGAAAACAAGATGTAAACACACTGGGGAAACTAGATTGCAGCTGTTTTACTTACTCAACATAACCCCATTAGACTTATGCATCACTCTTGACAGGTTTGATCTACATACATATCTCAAGAAGGAAGGAACAAACTTCACAGCTTTCTGGTATGAATACAGATTTTAGGAAAACACTGTTAAAGAAATACATACATAAGCTAACATACAGAAATGAGAGTGGTAAGAGCATTAGTACTTGTTTTCAAGGTGAACTCTGTTTTGCATTCCAGATTTCTATTGAGTTACAAAAAAAAATACATTTAGTCGAGAAAGGATTGATAGAAATCACTAACTCTTCAGAGTGTATATCAAAACCCTTTACAAAAAGGCAAAAAATGCCTTAAATATCAAAGTGTGTCAGCCCCTTAGGGCTTACAAAATATCAGGGCCCAGAAAAACTGCCCCTTAGATTTTTTATTGAATTTCAAGCTGCACCCTGCGTGTCCATGTCAGTGTCAAAGATTTCCTTCAAGGGACTCCCTTCTTGAACATTCTGCAACCACCATAATTCACTTCTGTTCCTCGTGTCGATCTTCGAACCTCCCTGTCGAGCGCCTCCAATGCTTCTGAGCTCAAAATAGATACATTTTTCTTTTCATTCCGTTAATGTTCTTCAGACTGCCACGGCTCGCTTTCAGATCCCTCTGGTTGGTCGAGTGAACTCCACACAGATTCTTCGGGCGGTCAAAACTCCTTTGATCAGAATCGCATCTCAACGAGACACTGGAAGTGTCTCACCGATGCGATTATGTGTCTCTATAGCTATTGGTATATCATGTGACAGTCGATGAGAGCTCCTATCGAGCCACCAAAGTTATAATGAAGTCAACTTTGTCATCGCTCAAAACATCGGCAAGACACTACCGAGTCAGTAGGACCTTGCGGTGAGCTCATTTCATTTACCCCAAGCTCACTCTTCTCTTCCGAGCTCAAGCTCCTTCGGATTTCGGTGAGACCTTACTGGGTCGGCAAGACCTCATCCCGATGGCTTCAACTCATGGTGAGCTCCTTTTTAGTCGGCAAGACATCTATGTGTCGATGAGACGTTTTACCGAAGGCAAAAAGTTACCCCAAGGCCCTTCATCTTCGGCAGGAGTTGATTGATGTCACCCTAAATGCATGCCACTGTCGAGCTCCGCATTCATTTCACCGAGACATTATCAAGTCGGCAAGACCTCATAGAGAGGTCCCCCTGTCATACCGATATCTACTTTTGTGGCTGAGACACCCTCCATTTGTTGAGACCTCTTGTAGACTTCCTTTTCCTTCGGCGAACTCTTCATTCGGCAAGACACCTAGCGAGACCCTTCGTTATCGGTGAGACATTGGCCTGTCAGCCAGACCTCCCACCGGGCTCCTTAACTCTCGGCGATGAGCTACTTTCTCTTCGGTTGGGGAGACATTATGCCTTCGCCAAGACATCATGGTGAAACTATTTTTCTCTCGGCGAGCTTCCTTCCTATTGCTGAGACTTCTTTATCGCTGAGACTCTATATCGAAGTCTCCCTGCTTCGTCGAAAGTACACTTGAGTTTGGGGAGAGCTTGCTTGATCGGCAAGACATCCTGCCGACACCACCCCCATCCTTTGTTTTTGAGACATTCCTGAGTCGCCAAGACATCATGTCGACTTGACTTTCCTTGGGTGAGACCCCCGGCCTTCGACGAGACATTCTTGATCGCCGGTACATCACTGTGAAAGCTTCAACTCTTGGCGAGGCCTCCTTTGTTTTCTTCGGTGTGACCTTCATCCTTCGGCAAGACCTTGTGCTGAAGGCAATATCTTTTTCCGAGATCCACTTCTTTGGGTGGGGTCCCCTTTCTATCGGCGAGACAATTCCTGATCACCAAGACCTTCTGGAAATGAAATCCTGCTTTGTTGATGCTGCTTTGTTCATTGAGACTCTGATGGATTGGCAAGACATACCGGGTCGCTGAGACTTCTTAGCGACCTTTTTTTTAACACCGAGGGCCCCCTTTTGTCGCCAAGACCCCCCTCGTTCGTCGAGACATCTTGTAGAATTTTCCTCCTTATGCCGAGAGCCTTTAGAGTCGGGGAGACCTTATGAATTCGGTGAGACCCTTTGGCGAAGCTCGCTTGCTTTGCCGATGCCACTTGACTTCGGCGAGACCCGATGCATTCGCTGAGACTTCTCTCTAAAGAAAAGAACCTCTACCGAAATGAATATCCTTTTGTCGCCGAGATGATGATCGATGTCTTGCCGATAGGGACCTGTAGGTGAATCCCACTCGCTGTGACATTCCTAGGGTCTTGGCGACTCTCTCCTTAGAAGATTTTCATGCCAAACCTGAACAAGGTAGGCTTCTTCACTGAGTTCCCTATGACCTATCATCAGATTCATGACTTTTTCCCTAGGCGGAATGCTCCATTTGGCCTTCTCGAACCTGTTAAACACAATTTTCCTTGCCTAATTGAGCCTAAGGGTGAAAATTAGGTAACAGTTCCCTATAGCAGGATTCACTTAGGGGTTAACTTAAGCATTTTGTTGATTGACAACATTTTGACCCCTAGTGGATTATCCTTTTTTCCACCCATTTGGATACCCACATTTGGGTTATACTACTAGTAATTTTGTATGTGACCTATACCAAGATTTTGTCGTACATATTATTTCTAAGGTATTTATCCCATACCAATACCTTGTTGATGAGTATTATGCTACAATTAATGATTTTGAGTAGGATTTATCTGAGGGTTTATTAACATACCAAATTTCATAGGTGTAGAAGTTGCAGAGGAATTATTTTGTTGGGAAACAAAATGTTGAGGATTTCTTTGAGAAGCACTTCCTATAGTATTTGCATTAGGCAATAGGCATAGCTTGTGAAGTAACATTTAAGCAAGGATTGACTGCAAGCGTACTAGTTATTAAAGGATTAGTCTAGGTGTTTATATGAGAACTATCAAGAGGAATATTCAAAGGATTATTGCCTTAGTAAGATTTGTTTGTGTTGATACAAAAGTACCACTAGAATGATAAGAAGCCTCCATATTCTCTATTATTTTCTTCATATCATCCCTCATCCTCATAGCTTCTCTAATTTTCATTTCTTTTAAATTTTTCTTAATTCAAATTGGAGGCCATTCACTTTTTTTAATAATTAGTCCTTGGTCTAAAGTATCTTTCCAGATCCTGAAGTTTGTGGGGCAACTTGGGAAGTATTTGTAGCCATACTAGATGTGATAATATTTTTAGAATAGAAATGAGTTTGTTCTTGTACATGAGGACTATAAAACATTTTTTGTCTGAGAACTAGCTATAGGCATGTTTTGATTAATAGCATGACTAGAGATGCCATGTCTAAGATCATAATCTCTTTGATTTTGTTGAATTCATATTTCAACCCTTTCTTGGAATTTTTTTTTTCTCTGGATCAAACCAGAGTTCCTTATTTCTTAAATTTTTTTCAGTAAGTTCAAGGACTCTAGGACTTACATATTTAATTGGTGAATCAACAAAAATGTCATCACTACTTTCATAAAGAAAGCGGTTTCCAAAAGTAGGATCTGACTTACTTACATTCTTAGGTTACCATGTCTACTTTTTACTTTGTAGCTATGCCTCAGTCTTCTTTGTGTGATTATCTCTAAATAGAGAACTTCTTCCTTCGATTCAGATGATAATACTTCCTTCTTATAATTGCCATCAATTAAGGAGATGTTTCAAAGTCATCACCCATAATGGGAATTAAGATATACAACTTTCAAAAGATATTGTGAATCACAAACATAGTTAACAATGCCTAAACAATAGAAGGCAATTTACACAAATATTTCAAACCCTATCCAAGATAATAATTCACTAGAATGAAAATTCCTACATCATCCCCAATAAAGTTTCCAATCTTTTGATTTATTTTTTTGTAATTTACAACTGGTTCTTGAAATAACCTAAAGTATAGCCAATTCTAATACTCAAACACTTCAAGGGGTTGGCCAACGAACATGAGATAGATAAGAAATTTTTCTCTTCTACACTTCAAGCTTTACAAAAAACTTAGGAGGGTGTTCCTTTATAATATCTAACAATATTACATATAATTACTAGCAAGATATTGTTAAAATAGATATTCTCTCTCATGGTTGACCAAGAATTACAAATGAAACTTAGTTAATAGGCTAGATTATTGGAGACTTTATGCATTATTGATTATGAGAACATGAATTAATGTTAAGAAATAAATTACAACAATAAGGGAAACATGATTTTCAAATTTGAGGACCATGGATGTGCAAGTCAAACTTACATCTAAACTGGTGCCTTAAACCTAAGCTACGAAGTCAAAGAGAAATGCAATTAAACTTGAGTAACAAATTTCAACCAAATTCTATGAAAGCTTTAATATTAATGTCTTACAATAAAATCTTCTTAATAATCCTTGTATAGATTCAGAACCATCAAGATTTCTAATACAACAATTTAATCTATTACTTGAATAAAAGCTATAGAAGAAACATTGATATGCAAAAAAAATATAGTGACAAACAAAAATGATCCTTGATCAATTTGTATTCATAAGTGAAATGAGGTATATAATTTAGGAGATAACTGATTGCAAAATTGTCACAATATACTCATATATTTAGCTAGTACTATCATACAAAATTAATCATTGCATTCACAATTCTTCCCTAAAAACCTAAGCTAGACTGATATAGACTTAGAATATAGATTTTATGCTTTACAAAAACCCAAGATCCTTGACAAATGGCCCTGAATTTCCTTTTATAGAAACAAGGGAGCAACAAGCTACATGCCATGGAAAGATGACACATTTTCATTTGACAATCATATCCTAGGATCAAACAAAAAGGTTACAACCAACTAGCAAGAGACAAAAAATGCATTGCTAGAGGACAAAATAGTAAGAAGTCACAAGGGGAGATACTTTTTGATATACATGATGAGACAAGAAGGAGAAATCTCGTGCACTTGGTTAATTATACTTCTCCATCCACATTACAAAAACATCTTCTGAAGGCCAAGGGTGTGCCAAAATTGATTTGATATGGAGAAAATGACTAGAGTATCCCGCACTAGTCCATTTCTTTACATCCTTTACAAACTTTTCTAAAGTCATCTGTAGCTTTAACAGTTTGTCTAAAGCAACATTCATCTTATCTGCATCTAGAGTATCATCTATAAGAATAGAGTTTATGATGGGAGGTAACACATTGCTAAACTTAGTGGACTCTGTGCTTTATATTCCTGTAAATATCCGTCCTCATTTATAATGTTGGGCATGAGACCATATTGGAGGTCTTCAAAATCTTCTAAAAATTTCTCCATGGATAGCTGAAAACTTTGATGCACAACCATGTAATCCTCAATTGCTTCTAAAACATCAGATATGATCTCTAATTCTCTTGAAGCATATAAGTCAAAATTTTCCTTGATAGTTCCACCTTTTCAACTGCTTCCCTTCTAGGACTCCAAGTATCAATAATACCTTGTAGTCTATTTTTCAAAACAATATGAGTAATATGGGTTGTCTTTACTTCATTATTCCCACTCCATGTCTCCTCTAGAAGGGTCAAAATACATAACGATCTATGCCTAAATTTTTTGTCAACCACTTCATAAAGCTTTTCCTTTCCATCCTTCTTTTCTTTCTCTTCTAATTCTTTTTTATCATTGAGCTCCCTCTTCAATTTCTTAATCTCTACACTCAAAAAGAGACGTTTTCTTGATCATCCTTTTTACTCACTCTTGACTGAGGAGATGGAAACAATCCAAAAACACTATTCAACTACTCTTGTAACTTCATATTTTGGTCATTTACTTTATTTAGACTTGCTTCCAACTTTCTGACTATGGCTTCTATGAACATAGTTGTGTTCACTGTCAGTGTTGTAGCTTACAAGGCACTTTTGTCACTCATTCTTTTGACAATTAAGTTGCTAGTCAATTCACTTGTATCTTCAATAACCTTGGGCTTGTTTGTCTCGAGGAATATGGACTATATGGCTAAGGTTTCATGCCATGGGTTGAACCCTAAGCCAAAGTAGAGGGAATATGCTTGCACCTCATTTTCCAAGACTGGATTACCCTAAATTTTCCCTAATTTATCAATTCCAAGTGATTACCTTAGTTTAGGGAATGTTTATAGAACAGGTAGGTCCTTGCAAAACAAAGTTAGAGAATATTTACAAGACAATATTAATTAGCATGTATTTGAGGAAATCAAAGAGATCGTGGTTAGGGATACAACTCGTTGTTGACCTGCAAAGATGTTAGTAGACATTTATAAAATAAAACATCATTTTATAAGCATATTGAATCTGTAGACATCCAAATTTGGACACTTAATTTATCCAAATTTATCACTTTTCGTCTAAACATCCTCTTATCCGAGTTAATTAAGTAATATTACTATTATTTAATTAATATCTTTAAGTCTGCCAAATCCCTAAGGTATTTAAATAATAATTAAATACCTTACCCTCCTTAATCCTCTTTTCATCAAATAAATTAAATAAATATTACATTTATTTAATTCCTCACATGTCATTTTCATCTAATCCTAATCCATTTCCTAATTTCTTCATTAGGGATGTGCACATGCCTAATCCTTGATTAGGATGTGTCACATCCTCCAACTTTTGCAAGTTGGCTTCTAATCCTTATTTATCTTCTAATTACTAATTAATTAATCCTAATCATTCTCCAAGAAATTTTTAATTCCTTTTTATTCTTCCTAGATTCCCCTCTTTTATATGTGAATTTTCAATTCACATTCCATCCTTCCAAGGCTTCTAGAACCTTGGACTTGTCACAATCTCCACATGTGACCCACCTTGGACTTGTCACAATCTCCACATGTGACCAAGTCCCACCTTTTTGGAGCCCACCTTTTATCCTCTAGATCTCCTAGAAATGTGAATTTTTAATTCACATTTATTTTCCCAACCACCTTTCCTTTTCCCATGTAGATTTTTGAGGAATTCCAAAATTCCTCAAATGTCCCTTTCACTCCCACTTGGGGACAAGAAATCCCTTTTTGTGGAAATCTCCTCCCCCAAGGTGCATGTCCTTTTTCCACCTCATGTACCTTCTTGACACCTCATCTCCACCTCATATCCCCTTGTCCACTTCACCCTCCACATGTCAAGATGTGAGGGCTTGTGGGTTCTCAACCCACCATAGCCCTTCATCTTGACCTTGTTGGATCAATCTTGACCTTTGAATTCTCTAGAGAATTCAAAATCTCCTATAAATACCCCCTTCTCAAGGGCATTTCCAACACACTTAGCCATCTTGCACCATTATGCTGCCAATTTGCATTCTCAACACTTGCATTTTGATAACTACATGCTGTCCATTTGAATCCTCAAGCCTTTTCAATCATTCAACCATCTTTGTTCATCATCTTGCATATTGAATCTTGCATATAGTCACTCAATCCATCATCTAAGGAGCACACAACCAATCCAAGCAAGGGCCAATCAAAGAGGTATCAACAACAAGGGAGGTAAAAGTGTTTGTGTTTTATCTTGTTTGCATTCCTTTTCGTTGAACCACTCTTTTGGCTAATCTTGAGGTGTCCTTGGTATTTTGTTATTCATGTTTCTTAGTTGTTTTACACATTTAGAGCAGTAGAAATATCAAGGTATACAGAATCTTCTTTGGATTTTCCTAATTCATTCTTCCTTGAGTATGATAGTCTAATAGGGTGCCCAAGAAACCCTAGGCCCAAGAGCAGTATGCCCCTCTTAGCCCCATGTGGCCCTTGCCATCCATATGGGGTGGTGTGCCTAGTGTTCTACCACTATTCCCTTGTACCAGAATCATCATTGCTCAATCGTATTGAGAGGTTGAGGGTGCAACTACAACAAGGTGTCCTGGATAGTCATTTCCTCTAAGCCCAAGAGCAGTACACCTTTCTTGGCCCATGTGGCCTTTGCCATCAAGATGGGTGGTGTACTTAGAGGGTAACCTACATGTTGTTTCCCGATCAGTAAGCCCTCAACTCCCCTATCATGGCTTCTTGTTTACAGTCAGATAGTATGAATATCAGTCCCTAATGTAAGCACAAATCAATGGCATAATATGAATAATATAAACACACATATTCTGATCTCAACTTTTCAATCAACGACATAATATGAATATTATTCCATAATGTAAACACGCATAGATCCATCATTCGTATTAACAAATATTGATAACTCTTATTTATACATATGTGCAGACTATCCCTGTCATGACCAATGAATATTGAATTTTCTACAAAGTATACTGTGCACACAATAACTAGGTATTTAGCCTATTCATCTACAAACTATATTACATTTACACAATATTATATGAGGAACATACTATAAAAATAATTAATATATTTAAATCATAGAATACAAATATTCTTATGTAATCGCAGACCTTCGTATATACAGAAACAACAAATGCATAAAATATCATACCAACATCATGATGAGCTTACCACAATCATTGCTCCCTATTTGTGATTGGCTCTTTAGAAAATTTGATTCTCTGCCAGAATTTTTTTTCTTTCCTATTCATTAATTTTGTTCTTCACACTCAAAATGGTATCATTAGTATCGATCAAGTGGTTAAGAATCTATTATCCATACTTATTTACATCTCATATCAATATATAAATATAATTACCCCTAAATGATTTCAATCTTTCGATACTCATTTTATACCAATATATATATATATATATTCACCTCAACCTCTTCTTCCCATATCTAGGCATATCGTGGTAATATATCTATTGTTTTTCCTTTACCCTTTCCTTTGATTAAGTTACCTGTTGTTCACAAATAGTCTAGGATTTCTTACTCTTTTCCCTCCCAATCTGAGTATATAATATTAGTTATTCTGCTCTATTGAATACAGATCTCAATGTTGTTTATTACGGTGAAGGCGTATCCTATTTGAAAAGAAAAAACCTAAAATTGTTGATCAATGATTGATTTTAAGTTTGTCGACCATTAAACAAATCTCAGTTGTTTATCATTTTCCGGCATCTTTTTGACTGTTTTCTGCCGTTTTCTCTCTACTTTCCCGCCGCTCCTCCAAACTCTTCCATGAGCTGCAGCCTGAAAATAAGATTTTGACGAGGGTTTTGGAGTAAGAGCGACAAATGCTTGGGCAACTTTACAGGTATCGGTAAAAAAGCCAAGTGATTTGTACGTGCCACGTGTGCCCTCGTCCATCACTAGCATCACTTTAATCTCGTTTACTTTTTAAATGATAAAGTAAATATAAGTGCATGTAATAAAGTTTGAGTTTATGTTTCTATTTGTGATGGGCAATAATAAAATTTGAACGAAATTTTTGGGTAATTTTTATTATTTTTTAATTAAATCATTTTTAAATTTCATAGATTTTGAAAATAGAGAGAGATAAGTATTATTTTTAAATGTATTTTAATATTCAACAATTTTAAGGAAAAATAAAAATATTTTTTTCCAAGATGTAGTTATTTAATATAGTTACATTATAATTGAATATGAATAATAAAGTAGAAGACATTAGATGCTTTTAAAAAATGAAATTTACTACCAAGATTCTAATAATGATTTAACATTACAACATCTTGTTTTATTTTTTTATTTTTACATAATTGTTTTCATTTTTTTAAAGAGTTATTTTATTTTTTAATAAAATAACTTATAAGATTTTATTATATTTTGATTTAATATTTAATTTATATTTTAGTTAATATAATATTTGATTTATAATTTATTTAAGGTAAACTTTGATTTTTATATATATATTTTTAATATAAAATTTGATTTATAAATTTATTATATGAAATGCGGATTATATTTTAATAATTCAAAATAAATTATAAATAATTTATTTATACTTAATATTATATATTATATTTTAAAATAAAACTATTAATTACATAAAATTATTAAATTTTATAATTAATAATTATTATAATTAATAATTATTATAATTTTATATAGTGCAAAAATAAATCAAAATTTATTTTAATTGTCTTTTCACACTTCTTCGATGTACCTATTGCACACTAAGGTACGATTGCTAGTTATTAATGTTTAAATGCTATATTCAAAAAGTATATTTTTAGATGTCTTATTCCCTCCCCTTTCTCTGAATATATTCTATACTCCTGACTTTATTCCTCCATCTGTTGGAATATGTCTAGGTACTCTCTTTTTTATTCATGTCATCCCCCATCAATGCCTCTAAAGGTTTAAGGGTATTCATTTAAATACCCCATTATCTGGTGGAGGATCACATCCCTTCAAAACATGGCTTTTGTAAATAGTTGTCTCTTTCCTCTAAGAGAGTTGTCTTTCATAATTTAATCGTTCCACATAGTGAATTGTTGTTTCATATATTAATCACTCCATTTTAAAACAACAACCACTTTCTTTGAGAAATCATTGTATTTTGTCTTATGTATTTTTTTATTTTTATTTTTGTCTTATATGACTTTTGTCATATCCTAATTTTGTCTTATTTCTATTTCTTAATGAAATTGTTGCTGCTTATTTCCTTGACATTTTATCATATTATTTTCATATTAATTTATATATATAGATATATTTTAATATGATTATAATCATAATAATAATTAAATTGTTAGTATTTATATTTTAATAATAATGTTATATTTGATAATTATAAGATTATCTTATGATGATTATAATTATAATGATATTAAATTGTTAATATTTATATTTATATTTGTAATATGTATTTGGGTTATTTATTTTATTTATTTATTTGTATTTTGATAGTTTATTCTAGTGTCAAAATCTCGGGGACATGACATGATATGACTTTCTTTTATAATGATTGCTTATGGGTTTTTAAACTCCTAATTTTGTGTGTAATCCTCTAGATCTTCAACCATCTATAAATCTCTTATGTCTTCATCCAATTCAGTCATTGAAATATTTTTGTAATGTTCATAACTAAATAGAGGGAGTTGGGAAGAGACTTAAAGTCGAGTTGGATCAAGTGTGATTTATGTGTGGAAATTTCAAAAACAAGGTGATAAATGTTGTAGTCACATCTTTGTCTAGTGATATACTTAATTTCAAATTTGTGCATGAGAATTCAAGTCTTGAACATGAATGAGTTAATGATGATCATTTAAATAATCCTAGCATTCAAATACCCCATCCAAGAAATATTAGTGGCAAAGATAAGAAGAAAACTCCCAAGTTCATTCATCTCTACGGGAGTTCAAAATTTGTGTCTCTTAAAGACAAGATAGTAGCAAATTAGGGGAGAGGGGCCCATAATGGAGCAAGGTCCAATAGTGGGGATAGAAGTAGTCCTCAGTGGGTCCCATAGTGGAGCACTTTAATATCCAATTGCAAAACACTTTTTATCCATAAAGTATGCAAAGTGACAAATCATGTGATGCCACATCAACACACCAATAAAACATGACTTAGTGCACCACTACCGGTCTCACTTTTTTTTGGGCCTTTTTGGATACCTCAACAAAAAGCATGCTAATGTGGCATCATATTTGATGATGTGGCCTTAAAATGAAATATAGAAGCACATGAGTTGCCAAATAAACTGTTGTACATAATTGGGAGTGATTTGAAATTTTCACGTAAGATTTTGAGTAACACAAAGTTAGGATGCTCCACTATAGGCCTCTCTCCCCTAGTTAGAGAAACAAACAAGTAGAGTTATGGCCATCATTTGGGTCAACACAACTATTCAAGTATACTTGATGTTAGAGATGATAAAAGACTCAAAGAAATCCACCCTCTCCAACATCCTAAAGTAAATCTTATGATTATTAAACAAGTTGCACTATCATTTATACTTTGATGGTCAGCAACACTTGCATCTAATCGATTTATGAGAAGTTGAAGGCTTATACTCTTCACATGATGGCCATGCCTTATTAGTGGCACGACAACACCTTCACTCTAAATCGCCATAATGTTCTCTCTCTTCCACCAATTTCTATGTGTTTTACTTCAACATAGGGTCATGAAATTTTATTATAAGCTAGTAGTTACAATTACTCCTTTCGTGAGTGATGTTGCCTCCCTCTTGAAATTTTTCTTTATGCTTTGATAATTATCCCTATGATAAAAAATGTGAAAAAATATCTAAATAAAAATTAATTTTTTTTATAAAAATAAATTAAAATACTAAACCAATCGCCTATTAAAATTATATACTCAAAATACACAATACACTTTTATCCCACAACATATATTTCATGCCTTAAAATCTTATTAACACAACCAACATTCTTCTTATGTAAAGTGATCACTTCATTGACACTTAACTATAAAATATAGGAATTTGAAAACTTTTTAAGTGTTAGGAGCACAACTCAGAGCAATATCCTAAAACTAAGGATAAGATCATGCCAACTACGCTTAGATAACATTCCTAGTGCTACTATAGGATGATCAATTTAAGCCAGCAGATTTGGTGCATTTTCGCCTATTCTTGCATTGGCTGGTTAAACTCTTTGTACTTATCCTATTTACTCAAAGTTTCATTTTTTTATAGCAGGGCAGAAGATCAATGTTTTCTAAATCTTCCCAATGTGAGATTTTTGCCTTTTTTTTTTTTTAACATATTTGTCACCTCCACAAATGTGAGAATCATAAGCTCAAACTGGCAAATGATCTTCCAATAAAAAAAAATTGTAAGCATTTGATCTCCTCAAAATTAGCAAATGCATTGCTGAAAACAAGGCCCATGGTGAGGAGGTCCTCAAAAGTCCACTAAATTTATCCTGAATTTTTATCCTAATTTAGAAATTCATTCCTCAATTTCACTATAGGGAACTCGTCACTTAGCAAACTTTTAGAAATCATATAACATTCTAATTTGGACAAGTCAAAGATCACATGTGCTGAGAATATGAATATACTGATGTAAACCAATACAGAAAAAAGTGGTTGACGCTTGATAGCTTATTGATGGAGGCAAAATAGCCTATATTACTTATAGATGGTGTTCCCAGTTTAGCAGAAAAATGTTGTTATAGAAAATTGCACCGAGATGGATTCAAACTTCTATAACTAATGTATTTTGCACTTTAACAACCATGCACTAAATTTTCAATAGTGGTACTCTGTAATGTCAAAGTCCTCACATGTCCATCTTCATGCTTGTCTTATAGTGTTGAAGCCGTTGGTATTGGGGGAACATATACATGTATATATATATGGCGGGTATGAGTGGAAGAAATCATCAGTTTGTGTAGAAGGCCATAAGATATCATCAGTTTGTGTAGAAAGCCTTAGAAAATATTGCAGCGATGGAGATCTTGATGGTAGTGTTTGCATTAGTGTGTTTTATTGTAAGAGCAGGATTAGTTCATGGCTGGCTTGAAGGGCACGCTACATTTTATGGCGGTGGCGATGCCTCTGGAACCATGGGTCAGTTTGATTTCCCTTCTTTTCTGTTACAGAGCTTAGTATCTTCATAATGGTTTTAGATTTTCAAAAGGTTATGTCTGGATGCAACTGTAGTTCTAATCCAGTTTTATTTCCAACATTTGGGGTCTACCTTCCATACCCCTCTCTAGGGATATTTGATATTATGTTCTCTTGTTGCATAGGAGATTGAATGAAACTAAGTAGGAGGGTGATGTTGTTGCAGGTGGTGCATGTGGATATGGTAATCTGTACAACACTGGGTATGACGTACACACTGCAGCTCTGAGCAGTGCCCTGTTCAACAATGGAGCAGTATGCGGAGCCTGTTATAAGATTAAGTGTGATATTAAAAAGGATCCTGAATCGTGTCTATTTAGAAAATCCATTACAATTACTGCTACTAATTTTTGCCCACCAAATAATGCCCTGCCAAATGACAATGGAGGGTGGTGCAATTTGCCTCTTCAGCATTTTGACATGGCACAGCCTGCCTTCCTACAGATTGCTAAATACAGCGATGGAATTGTGCCTGTTCTTTACAAGAGGTAGGCCAAGTTATTTCTTATTCTTTCTATATTATACTCATGGTGAAGATGTGTATTTTACAATGGAGGCTACATGTTAGAATTAGGACTCTAAGATGTACAAGGTAAGTGGAAAAGGCAATCCCTGGCCAAATCTTTCTGTAAAGAGTTCTCAACTCTTATAATCCAATTGGTGTCCAGCTTGAGAGTGAAAAGAAAAAACTATCTTTTATCATTTTAGCTTTTCATTTATAAATTGTTTAGATGTGCAAGAAATAGATGTTCTGAGCTTCAGTGTTCAGGGTTTTATTACTAAATTGTTAGAAGTAGACTTAGATAGTCTGAACTTAAATTTCTAGCTTGTCTTATTTATAGTGTGTTAATTTGTTAGAAGTTTCTGGAGTCAACTGCATATGATAAAGTTTAAGATTATCTGAAACATTTGGCATCGATTACAGGGTTGCTTGCAAAAGGATTGGGGGGATCCGTTTTACTATAAATGGGCATGATTATTTTGAGCTAGTGTTAATAAGCAATGTAGGTGGAAGAGGAGATATTATAGCAGTTTGGATAAAGGGGTCAAACACTGGATGGCAACAAATGAGCAGAAACTGGGGAGCAAATTGGCAGAGCAATTCTTATCTGAATGGACAGAGTTTGTCATTCAGAGTGATGAGCAGCAGTGGAAAAATTATCACCTTGTACGATGTGGCTCCTTCCAATTGGCAATTCAGCCAAACATTCACTTCCTCTAGAAACTTTCGATGAGTCAGATTTGTTGGTGATGGGTTGTTGCCCTGCAATTTTTTTGTGTATCTGTAACACTTATATATTGATGATGAATACATTGCATGGTTTAAAGCCCATTTTTCAGTCATTCTGTAAAAGTCTTTTGAGCATGCTATGTTTTCTACTTCTTGGGTTGTAGTGAAATACAAGTTTGTCCGATCTGTACCCTCTGTGTTTCTTTCTCCTCTTGCTCCGGCTATGGTAATGGAGAAAAATGTACTGGATTGTTTGTGATAATAAATTGAAAACTTATTAGATTGTTTTCAAGGTATGTCCGTTCTTCAATTCAATGAATAAAGGACAAATTATGCTAAGAGGGTTGGGTCATTGTTGTTACCATTAGATGCAATTCATGTGCGTTCTGCTCCCCTTCCTACTGGGATCTTTATGTGGTAGCTTATTCTGGACAAGTTACTGTCAATCATTTTGTCAATTTGAATTACTATCTGTAGGTAAATTTCATCATAAATCCTGCAGCTAAACTTGTTTTAGCTATGCTATACTCTAAATTAAAAAACGGATTAAAAAGTACAGAAAGTGAAGTACAATAAACCAAAATTGTCCCAATTGAAACCCTAACCAAATCTTTTTTCCTTTCAGGATTTTAAAGATCCGTGTTTGCGTCCCTAAAAACCAATGCGCAGCTCGTTATTTTGCAGATTTAACAGAAAACTTCATACCCAGTGTTCTGTAAAATACAGCCAAAATGATGGCATCCTTTAACCTTATGAAATTTTCCAGACGATTTGTAAAATATAAGAAGCAGAACAATAACATTTTGATACTCTTGTGCAATATCGTCTTTTCTCTTGACTTATCTTTTCGTTTGTATTTTTTTTGTCTTCTATTTGATTAGTTTTATCTATATTTATGTGTGTTATTTTTTTTTAACGTGAGATATAGATTATTTTTTAAGTTGTATTTTTTAATTATATTGATCATATATTTTTTCTTGCGTGAATGTCATTATAAATATTTCTTGTATAAGAAGTATTTTATAGTAAAAGTTTTTGTTAATATATCTAGATATGCCCCTTTTAGTGACAATATTCTTAGAGAGTTTTGGGAAGAAATGGTGATTAAATTCTACTATAAATAGGCATTTTGATAATCAATCTTTTTGTTGTGGTTCATTGATTAAGATCAAAGCCCTACCTATCTTCTAAATAGATGCCTTTTGGTTCCTCAACAAAATCATAAAATAACTGGAAGATATAATGACCAAAAAAGTTGGATAGATAATGTTGAAGATAAGAAAATTCATCTACTAGCTTGGCATATGGTCTATAATAGCAAAATGTCTAAAAATCAAAAATAAAAATAAGCAATTAACATGGCTATGGCTATGAGGTAAATTAATTTTTGGATCATGATTCCCTTTCGAGTAGAATATTTTGAGAAAAATACTTGGAATGGATGAACTAGAGAGAATCTTCACCTAAAGATACCCCTTCAAGATTTGTTACCTACAATAACATAAGAAAAATTAGGAATTTAATGCCTTACTTTCTCAAATGGGATGATCAAAGAGGTTCAAAATAAAATTTAGGAAAGTTGCATGGATTTAAAACCAACACTTTGAATTTGGGGAGGACTTAAAATCTATCCTCAATATTTTCTTTGCAAGACCTAGGGAGAATTTTTTGTTGAGAACTATTAGAATTAGGAGGAAGAAAATAGTACAACAATTAAAAGGTGGAAAAGTCTTTTACTAATATCCAAAATGAGCTTTGTTAGGCATAGGTTGCCATTTGCTCCCTTCTTCTTAAATTCATATTAATGGCTTCTAGAGGAGAGGACAAACTCAAATGAAATCTTTTGTCTCGTGGGGAATACATTGTTAAAGTAGCCTACTTTGCTTTCATTGGTAAGGAAACATTAAGGCTTGGCCAAAAGCCTAATTTTTTATTTGATCAATTATTCATAATAATTTTTTATTTGTAAACAATTTAAAAAGTAGTCAGTCTAAAACCTTCAAATGTATTATATGTGATAATGTAGATGAAACCATCCCACACCTTCTCCTTCACTGCTCTACCTTCAAATAATGTGGGAAGATAAAAGATAAATTTGGAATCCCTTGAGTTACACTTATGTCTATTAAGTCATTATTGACTCAATGAAAATATAGATTCAAAGGAAAGTTCATTCTTTTCTTATGAGATGCTTTGTCTAGAGTATATAGTTCAAAATAAATAAGAAAAACTTTAAGAAAATCTATTTCAATGTAGAGAAAGTATGAAAGTATGGAGTAAGTTTGAATATCTCCTAACAAAACTTTATGAAGTGTACTTTCCCAAAATTCAACTCTCAACTTAAGAAATGAAATTTTGGGATGCCATTAGATTTGCTATGGAAAAACATCAATTTGGCCATAAAAGAATCAAAATCAATGAGCATACTAAGGGTCTCTCTTGGATATATCTTGTTCATGGTTATGGGAAACTCAACTTTGATGACGCTAGTAGGTATAATCCTAGCCCAATTACCTATTGAAGGATCTTGTGAGATGATCACGACTCTTCCATTTCCTTAGAGTTGGCTTCATTAAAAAAATTATAAATAAAGTTGAAGCAGAAGCTATTGTGAGAGGTATGTTAGGTTCCTCTACTTTTTCTATGTTAGCATGATAGGCTAATGATACTTTGGTAGTCTAGCTAACTATAAAGCCCCTTTTTGAGCTAAGGATATAATTTAATAATTCAACTTAAGTTAAAAATATAAGTTTATGTTATATTCATAATAAGACAACTTATTTATAATAATTAAAAAGGTTGTTTAAAAAGAGGGACCAAAAGTGACACTAGGAATGGGGTCCAAAAAGTAATGTATTTTATAATAGTTTTTCTAGTCACTTTTCAAAAATCAACTTGGGAGGAAAAAGGAGAAGAAAATAAAATAATATTATTATTCCTTGAAAATCCTATATAAGGAGGAGTTGATGAATGGAGAGGGTTACTATTTTCATATTTTCAAATTCCTTTATCTTGAGATTCAATATTATTCATCTTTTCTATACTAGGAAAAACTACCTTTTGCAAAGAATCGATTTGATGATGAAAACCCTCTTATTTATTTGAGTCATTCCACTCAAGTATTACCAATGAGCTACTTAGTTTACAATCATTCTCTAATTTAAATTCAATGTTGTAATTGTCCGTGAGTTTATGAAACTTTTAGTCTTGTAATTAGTTGTGAAGGTGTTGTGAATTTTTTTGCTGTTTAGTGAAAAATAATATTATTATACTATTGTTTAGTTAAACTAATCTATTTTCTATCCATTTTTATTTTATTATTGTAATATTATATTATTTATTTTATTTAATATCAATATATGTAGTATAAGGGAGCGTACTACTATACCACTTTATTCCCCATATACTCCAACCACATGCTCTCTAAGAGATATATTTAGCATGTAAATTAAATATCTACCAATTTATTGGCTAACTATAGCTTTGAAAAAACTTTGATTTGCTTTTAAGCTACCACACCAAATGATAATGGTGCAACTCATTATTTTGAAGTCTTTTAATATATATTTGTATAAAAAAGGGTATCACAACTATAATATATTCTAGTCACAACCTTTGAAACAATATTGATTGTCACACTACTTTATCTTGGGATAATTCATAGTATGAGCTACTAATAATATGATAATTTTTTTAATTTATTAAGGAGATTTTTTATACTATTGTAGTTGCTAGTCATTTTTAATTTTTACTCATAATTATTCCTAGTTTGCATACTAACTAGTAATAATAAAATAATGTTAGTTTGCATTGCATTGTAGAATTCTATGTGGTTTATGGTCAAAAACAAAATAAGTTTATAGTTGATGATTTTGGTTTTTGAAGTCTACAACACTAATCATCATGACATTAAAAATCATTTGATTTTTATTTTTCTAATGTTAATTGATGCAATTCTCTACCAAATTGAGATTTTAAAATTTGTTTTGGAAGGCTTGCCACCAAAACTAGTTTCAATTATTTTCAATGTTTAGTTTATAATTAATCTAGAAGATATAGTTTTCAAATAATATTTTGCATTAATATTGTAAGTGGATACTACTAAATTAACCACCAAATCCCTCACTAATATTTACACTGGCATTGTAATAGGGATTAGAAAGTGTGGCTTCCAAGATCTGCATTTTCTTATTTTGATTTGATAGTTGCATGATTTATCTAGATGGACTAATGTCGAAGTCAAAATATTTATCTTCTAGTTTTGCATGAATTGTCAATTGTGTGGTTTGTCTCCAATAAATAAAATTTATCACTAATTGTTCACATACTAGCTACAATATTCTCTCACCTTTTCCACATTAGGATCTCAATGATCAAAATGGGCTTGAGTTTATGTTTTACTTTTGAAAATGTTTTAAGTAAGCTAATATCTCAATTATTGAAATCATAGTGGTATCAAAGAAAGTGACCTTCCCAACCTATAGTGAAGCTAACTTATTGAAGCAAATTACATCACATGCATGCTAGTATGGAAGACAAAAAATTACTTCCTTTCAAGAATTCATGTAAAAAATACTACAAACTTTGTCGAATATGAATAAGGAAGTTAATAGTTCATTATTCTAATAAAAGAAAGTGACAAAAGAGAAGATGAAGAAATATTATCAACAAATAATCTATTTGACATCTAATATTTTCAATTGAGGTTTTTACTAAAATAAGTAAACAGAAAGATCCCAAATTCTAAGGATTAGATAGTGAAGCATTTTAATATTAGTTTAAAAGTTCTAAATTCATTTAGAGGCACACAAAATAAAGATCCTATTTAGGATGCGTGAATAAATGAGCAATGTGATAGAGATGAATACAAGCTTCTTTCTTTTTGTAAATATGATAAAAAGTTTGACATCTACAAATATGTCACCGCCTTTGAAGAACACTTGAATAATATTCTAAGAAAATAGAAATAGAAGAAAAATTAAGAAAATGGAAAGGTCATAACATAAACTTTTAGAATTTACCAAGGAGAAAAAACTAAAAGAATCATGAGAAGTTGTTGTCAAGCAAGAACCCATGAAAATATTCCTAAAGGAATTTGAAAGGATGTAGCTAGAGTATTCAATGCCTTGGGTCAAGTTCCTTTCTAAGATACCACCTTCCAACCAACAAAAGAAGAGTTATCCTATTGAAAGAAATAAATATCATAGTTGAAATGAACTAGAAGAAAGAATATTTGCTTCTCATGCAAAGAATCTTGGGATCCAATTCACAAATTTCATAGAAGAGATGAGATGATGTCAAAAAAAGAGTCAAAGAATTATAATAAAGAGCCAAAAATGAAGATAGTGGAACCAAAAATTATGATGGAGTATGAGGAAAAAGAAAAAATAGAGCTGCAAGAAATTGAGAGGAAGTAGACCTTGGAGGAATTCACCATTCAAGTAGAAGGTATGAAATTTAATAAAGAAAAAATATCCTAATGAATTTTAAGATTACAAACCAACAAACGTTTTAGAGGAAACCGTTAATTATTAGATGCAAAGTGAGAAAGATGTTCCTATTCAAATCACATCCATCAATCCTCCAAAGGTTGATTCCATACCATATAATTGTGATTTGCAAGATATTCATAAAAATATAAGTGAAAAATATTTTGAATAATTAAAATGATGATTTTGATTTATTAAAGGCATCAACATAGGAAGACAAACACTTTGAGAATTTCTATGATTTCATATCAAAAATTGAAAAGGATGTTTTAATTCAAGAAATATATAAGGCAGAGTTGTTGAATTAATTTGTTGATAGGAATGTACATAAGAAGAATACTTCAATAGATACTAATGTTGGTTTTGAGTTTGCTAAAAA
Source organism: Sequoia sempervirens (assembly GCA_007258455.2). NCBI lineage: Eukaryota > Viridiplantae > Streptophyta > Pinopsida > Cupressales > Cupressaceae > Sequoia > Sequoia sempervirens. The sequence goes on along the minus strand of VDFB02285068.1, from coordinate 4,447 downwards.
AAACTAGATTAGGAAATAAGTTTAAGCAATTTGACAATATCCATGGTTATAGCTCAGAGTATGAAAGTAATGATGCTAGAAAAAAAATAACATCAATGCAATGCTCCTACACTATACAATTTATTTTTATAAGCAATAAGTGAAAACCTTCTAGTAATTTTGATGGTGTTTAATACTTTTCCTACATATTTTTATTACATTTTAATCCAACCTTTTCCATTTGTCCTTACCACTAATAGTTCATTTAAATAAATAGATTTAATGTGTTTAAGACAATAAAATATACTTTAGAAACTATTTTTTGGAACACTAATCCATTTAGTTGTGTATGATTAAAATAGAGTGAACCTCCTATAATATAAGTTACAACATGGATTACATCATGGGAGCTATTGATTCATTTTGTTTAAATGATATATCTTTTTGTTACAATAAAATCTATATTTGTGTAGTGTAATAGCTTTAGGCCTCATATATTTACTTAATTTAGTTTTTTTGTCTTCAACTGATAAATGCTATGAACTGATAAAGGGTAGTCATAGGCCAAGATAACATTTTATTGTTATATCTCGATTCTCATAACTAGTGGAAACAACAAAAATGTAGGATAATTGTTATAGATTGAAAGATATATATGATGTAGTTTAGGTGATGAAATTAATAAGTATGTTTGCATTATAATTAATCATTATGTTTGTATTATTTTTCAAAAACTTCATAATAGACAATTATTTAATCACTAAGAGTTGATAGAAATTTTTCCATCACCTCACAAATTGGGAGGAGAGCCACTCTCAAGAAGATTGGTGAATTTACTTTATTGTTCTTCCTTTTAGTTATTTTCATAGTAATTTATTAGATTTGTATAGAAAAACAAGTTGTGCAATGCATGAATATAAGCTAAGATTAATTTTGAAATAGGGTATAATGACAAAAGTTTGTGGTTTGTATTAGATGAATGCTTTGATAAATAATATAGCCATTACATCATTTAAAATGAGTAATCTTTGATATTTTATTCCTTAAGCATTATTATGTATGCTTGTTTGAATACATTAAATTATGTTTACAATTCATATAGACAATTGATAGTTTATGTAGATGATTTAGAATAGCTTTTAAGAAAGGATTTTAGTCTTTATAAACTATTCTTGAAAATAGATTATACCTCATTTCACTCAATTATGGCATCTTTTATTGAAGATCTTGATATGTTATTATTTGAGTTTGATGTGATGTGCCACAGTTATTAATAGTAATTGTGATTTTTTTGCCTCATGGAACTTTTAGGTTCTTTTGGTATCTTGTTATCTAGACTACTTTATAGGGGCTTCTATGAATGTTCATCAGGATTTTTTGCAAACAACCCTAACCCTTGGCAATGCCATTGTACTTTTGTTCTATTTTTTTGTTAATTGATTTCCCTAGTTAACTAATCCCTTAACTTACAACTTAAAGGCCTTTGTTTCATGCTTTTATCAATCCCTCTTTTAGAGCATTGGATTTAACTATTACCTTCATGTGTTTTACCTAGTCCCACTAGACACTTGGCATTATTTCACATTGTTTCTTCAATTTACAGAGGCATTTTATGTTACTATCTTCTTCTTGTGAGCCAATGAAATACCTTTTTATCTCTCGATATAATTGATGTTTACGAGTCGTGAGCCAATCAAATCTTAAGTTCTCTTTTCACACAAAGACTTAGGTTTCCTAGCGAAGCCCCCTTTTCATCGTGCTCTGAGGCCCCTTATTCCCTAGTGACTTAAGCTTTTATTATATGCATGTGATTTAGATATCTTTTAAGTCACCCGAAGAAGAATTTTCTAAGGGCCCCACCTTTGTCCTAGTCAATGCCAGATGTTGGCATATGGTTAAGTCGTGCTAGTTATTTGCTTCACAAGGCTTCTCATTTCAAACAAATATTTTTTGTGAACAAGCGAAATGCATTTATTTTATGTCTTAAGCGTAACTATTTCCTTTTAGTGAAAGTTTTAACCTTCACAAAGAAAAGATTTCCTAAGCTTGTCTTCCCTTGAATTCCCAAATCATGCCATGTGTCATGTTTGTATCATTTTTAATATTTCACAAAGAAAAACACTATCAAGGAGGCCTTAAAGTTATTTTATTTATGACACATGTCCTGAAGCTATAAAAAGAAAAAAAGGTTTTCTTTTTGTGGAAGGGATTTCAAATCCCCTTGATCACCATCGATCTGTAGAAAATCAACGATCCATATTCAAAACTAAAGAACGGCTACCACTGGTCATGCATTCGACCATGCGAGAACATTAATGGTGGATTTGATCCATATCTACCCATTTTTTCATGTAAATTTGCTTAATTACATGTTTTTGAATCATTGAAGGCATAAAGTGAAGATTGTAGAGCAAATTTCTTACACATTTCTTAATGAATTAGGGTCTTTCAGTGATATTTCTAGGGTTCATGGAAAATTTCAAGCAGTAAATAAATTAAAGCCCTCTTCTACAATTTGGTTTAAGAAAGTTTTGTATTTCCAATTTAATAAGTGAGTCAGGGTTTTGAAACTAGTGAGTTATTAAAATTTAAAAAAAAAAATCGGTGAAATTTTAAAATTCTAAAACCCTAGTTTACATGAAAGGAAGCCAGGTGAGGAGAAATAGCTTCCTACACTAATCTAAGTTTGGGAGAGTTACAAAAAAAATATTTTTAACACCTTATACAATTACAATAATGAGAAACACATAGGAATAATGGAATAGAATAGCAACAACACATAAAACAGTGACACCAAATATATGTGGAGAAAACCCTTTCGAGTAAAAAACCCCATCCTCTAAAATCACAGTAATTCTCTATTATGTCAAATAGTGAATAAAATTTATCTCCAAGTATAAAGCTTCTTCAGCAAGTGCTTTGAAACAAACACCTGTTCTAAAGTGATACCAACAGCACTTCATTACCTGCAAAAACACTATGCATTCTACAATGCAAGGCACTCAATATATAGAGAGATACAAGATTCAAGAAGAATCTAGAAGGAGAGGGGCTTCCAAATCCACATGGCACAATATTCCATGCCCTAACATGCATTAGGACACATGTAACATATTCCCTTACACCAGTTATAGTTGTCATAACATGCAAATATTCCTTCCTCAAGCTTGGGCGCCTAAAATATACTAAAAATAGGCTATGACAGATGCCTTACACATCTTACAACTATCATAGAATATATCATAACTAACAACACTTGCAGTTGTAAGAGAGTTTTTCATAACTGACCAAGAATACTCGATTCTCTTATAGCCTATCATAACCCAACTTGGGCGCCAACTTTCTCCATGCAACAAGATGCCTTATGACATGTCATAGAATTTTCCATAGGTCAAAGATTCCTAAATAGGACACCTATGTCCACTTGGATGATTATGTGTCATCTAGTCACCTCCAATGAGGATGCCACCTAGTCGGTGGGTCCCAAATTATGACATGAGACCATAGGAAATTAAATAGTACATGTTGGAACCGAAATTTTTCATAAATTTTTTTTAAGTATTTTCTCATTTGAAATTCAAAATTCCCACTCTCATTTAAATAATAAATTAGATTATCACCTTTCAAGGTCATTTTTACCCTTTACCGCGGTACCACTATCACATTAGCCATACCTCATAATACCCATATCATACCTCTCTACCACAGCTCATCCCCAAGTAGCTCATGGTATGACGATGAGAGCAGCCACTACTATATACTACTATACTGATATAACTTAGAGGGTAAAGATATATCTTGGGTAGAGCAGTATGCCGCGGGGGAGCAAAAGGTAACCCGCGGTAGAGCGATACATTCAATATAGGTACTAAGGAGACACAACAGTACCGCAGGTGAATAAAAGGTGACACAAGGTAGTGTGGTAACCAGACCATTGGGTCATTTAAAACATACCAATCACATCAGTCAACATCAAAATATAAACTTGAGCTCAATACAAAGATTTGAATTGTGTGAATTTATGAATCAGGAGTAAATGCATTTTGGTGCTAAAATAAACGAAATAAGTTAAGGTTCTTCATTCATAACAGCTGAAAACAAGTTGCAAATGAGCTCAAGTTATGGGAGTGAAGGGAATTCTTCGCAACGAGTTCCATTTCTAGGTAAGTTTTGCTCATCATCCTCTATTAATTTCGTAAGATGGCACCAAAAAAGGCTAAAGTAGGAGTTAAAAAGGATGAAACCAAAAAACCATCATTACAATCCTCGTTGCTTTCCTTGTTCCCTGGTTCAGTAGGCAAGGGACCTAAGAAATTTTTCAGAGACTTAGTTCAAGGTTGTAGGGACCCCATTATACCTCAGTCGGGTTGGAACCTCTATTGGTATTTTTATCAGAAAAGGAACGACAAGGTTCTGACATCAAACCCATGGACCCTAGATTTGGCCAAGTTAATTGTCCCTAATGTTT